>REGL01000077.1:283016-312416 GCA_004194395.1 Aurelia aurita complex sp. Pacific | reverse complement strand
TGACGAAAATTTTTAATCGAAACGTTCAAGATTTTAACAGTTGTGTTTTTATTATTATTATTATTATTATTATTATTATTATTATTATTATTATTATTATTATTATTATAATTATAATTATAATTATAATTATAATAAGAAGATTTTTAAATCGAAACGTACGAAAGTTTTAACAGTGTTGTTTTTATACTTTTATTTTCTGTTATAATAAGATGGTGGTTTAGTTCATATAATAATAATTATGATTATTAATATTATAATATTATAAATATTATATTATTATAAATATAATATTATTAATATTATTAATAATTATTAATAATAATAATTATTATTACTATTAGATATGGAGTTTCAGTCATTAGATATGGAGCTGGGATAATTAACTGGGCAAAGGCAGAACTGCAGCAAATAGATCGAAAAACCAGAAAGTTACTAACCATGTATGGAGCCCACCATCCCCAAGCTGATATTGATCCATTAATCTGAGAAGAGCAGATGGAGGCAGGGGACTAATAAGTGTGGAAGACTGCATACGGATGGAAAGAGAAAGTTTATTAAGATATGTTGAACAGAGTAAAGAGAAGTTGCTGGTTGCTGTTGGAAATGAGGAAGTATTGAAAACTGACAAGGGAGAGAAAAACAAGGAAGAAATACAGAAGGAACATGCCAAGCTCAGAGGGAATAAGCCATTGCACGGACAGTTTGAGAAGGCAACAAAAGAAGTTTGTGGAAGAAGATCATGGGATTGGTTGAAAAAGGGACATTTGAAAAGGAGACTGAGAGTACAATTATAGCTGCACAAGACCAGGCCATAAGTACCAATAATATCCGCAAACACATCCATAAAGAAGACGTATCGTCACTGTGTCGAATGTATGGCAAACTTGATGAAACGATAGCACATATAGTAGCAGAGTGTCCAAGCTTAGCACAGAACGAATACAAAAAATGGAGACATGACCAAGTGGCTAGGATCATCCATTGGAAGTTATGTGAAATATGGGGCCTCGAGAGGGGTAAGATGTGGTACACGCACAATGCAGAGAAGGTGTTAGAGTCAGATTCCTGTAAAATTCTGTGGGACTTTTCCATTCAAATGGATAAGAAACTGAATCATAACAAACCTGATATAACTGTGATAGATAAGGCAAACAAAACATGTCTCATCATTGATCCATCATGCCCCTTTGACACTCGTATAGCAGTGAAAGAAGAAGAGAAATTATCCAACTATAACGAACTCAAATACGAACTTGCAAGAATCTGGAACATGAAGAAGGTAACCATCGTACCCATAGTAATTGGAGCTCTTGGAGCGGTTACAGAAAAGATTGAATTCTAGATACAACAGATCGGCAAAGACTTTACAGTTGCGCTGTGGCCGAGAGGATGCCTCCTTGGATCAGCTAGGATCATTAGGAAAGTACTTAACAACTAAGGACAAGAAGAAGAAGAAAAAAATGTATGATACCCATGGCGTTGTAGCCAGCTATTCATACAACATTCACCAGGAACAAGAACTTACCTGAGAACGAATAAATAATAATCATATCAATTATGATTATACTAATCAATTATTATAATTATAATAATAATATAACAATATTAAAAGTTTTAGCAGCATGCAACTCTGTCGGAGGGTCACTTGGGGTAGCTGCAGAGTTGCCAAGGTAGCCTCAAAAGAATCAGTAGAACTTTAAAACGCCCCCAATCCCTTTTTGAATTTAAAAAGGACAGATAGATTATGTATAGTGGCATAGGATTTGATTGCTTTTAATTGTACATATAACATTTTTATGTACATTTTTGTTTCTAAACAACTTCATTTGTATAAATTCTCGGCTGCCCAGTAAAGTTGTATACTGATGAAGATTTTTGATCGAAACGTTTTTGAATGATGGTCTAGTTTTTATAATGATATTAACATTAATAATAATAATATTAATAACGAGTTTCGAGCGCAGCGAGAGGCTTCGCTCGCTTCGTTTCTTGCTGCGCTTGAAACTCGTCCCTTCAGTTCACTTCGCTCGTTATTCGGTGTGACGAGCGGGACTTGGGGCAAGTCTAATGTTCAATGGATTAGTCAAGTCATGCTAGTTTTAACATGAAGTGAAGGAAAGATTTTTACCCCACGCATCTGGTTACGATCCTTGGTCCATCGGTAAGCCAGTTACCAATAGGATATCCAAACACAATATGGAAGTTTTCAGCCGGCCCAAAACAGGGATCCACCAGGGCGAAAAAATGAATGACCAATTCATCAGGATTTCCAGTGCCTTCTGCAAAAGCACGTTGTTCAGCAGCCTTTTTCTTTGATCTTGTTTCAATCGAACTTCGTCTGAAAAACAATAAAAAATTATCTGAGGGTACAAGAATGTTTTTCATCCCTTCACAAGAGCCTAGGCTTCGAATCTTTACAACCCTGTGATTGCTGATACATTCTTTCAACTGAATTGGTCAAACGGAACTTCAGGTAATTTGCTATAATTTTGGAAAGAGTATTCTTGCTATCATCAATATTTTCAGAATTGCAGCATGTTGAAACTTTCTACTAATTTTGGTAAATTTGTGACGTTTTCAAATGCTAAATCATAAACCATAAAAACTGCAAATTACTGCTTGCTACCATCATGTAGACATTCAAAAACTGAGTATTTCTTGTATTGGTCTATTGACTTTCCTAAATCAGTTCAGAAATTATGGAGCTTTTAATTTTTGTCATAGCTTCAGATAACTTCCTCTCGTATAACCTTTCAGAAAACTTTAGAAAACGTTTTCTCTAGGATCATGGAAAATTACGGAATGTTCCCTTCGATCAATTCAGTTGAAATAATGGGGCAATAACATTTTGCATATTTAATTCCAAAGTTTTGCAAAGATTCGATGCTTAAACGAAGGCCCTCAACTTTCGCTAATCTCAAGACCTTCTCAAACAGCTGAGACGAAAAAAATCTTGAAAGATGCGACCATACCGACCATATTTACGAGATCTTTTTCCATCTCGAATAAGTAGACAAAGGTCTAGGGGAGGAAAATTTTTGCAAATGACTTGTAGAAACAAGCATCTAAGTGCTGATAGCTAGTTCTATGGTGCAGAAGTTTAGAAAAACTGTCTTTTGTGACGTTTTAGTCTCGGTGGTTTTGAGAAAAAAAGCAGGTGGTTTAGGCCTTATTGAATCAGCAAGAGGCTAATCCGTTTCTGAACTTGCTCAAGTCTCATCCTCTGATCCCCGAGAAGAGGTTCTTCCTTCTCTCTCATTTCCTTCCTTTTATTCTCTGTCTCTTTCCTTGAGGACCAGAGGATGAGACTTGAAGTAAGTCCAATCCGTTTCTGGAAGAGTAGGGAAATGACAGGGGTTGGAATAATATCCCAAAATGCTTTGCGTGCCATTAACTTTATCGGAATTGCGCATTGGAATTAGATCAGTGCCAAGTTCTACACGAGCGCGAAAGGACCAAGTTGTGATGTTTGCCTAAAAGAATTCTAAGTTTTGCAACACGTCAATCCATCGATTTTGAAACAAAGTAAAACCGCCCTACAGCTTGACTACCACAATAGCCAACCACCAGGAGAAGAAATAGCAGTGAAAACCTGACGAGAATATTTTCAGTGTTGTTGTGAGGCACGCATAGTTTCTTCTGACAAATTGGACGAGAACGGAATCTGGTTTTCAGGTGATATGAAGCTTTAGATGTTTGGACTTCATGGGACTTAGATGTAATTCTAGCAGCCAAAGCCATTTGGAATATAAATTAAAGCAAAATCCTTTCCTCATCTGTCAGAAAACGAACAGCTGTTTTGATATATGTTAGTCGAACTGCGGTCATACACGCTGGAACGAAAGGACTAGTTTTGCGGGAAAAGTGCTGGCTTTCCGTCCAACCCTATCTTCGGGAGGGTGATTTGCTTTTCGGGAGATGGGCTAGTTCCCTCAAAAGCCCAACGTGGCCTAAAGATGAGAAAATGCAACCTTGTGTTTGTCCGATGCTTATGAGGAAAGATTTACGAAAAGGTTGAAATATATCTGAAGGGCAGCCAAGCCCCAGCAGCGTTGGGCCTATTTATGGGAGTGTAGCTTTAACTGAAAATAAATCTAAGAGCTAGCAAAATCCATAACAAGATAACAAGACCCGCTTGTTTGCCTTTCCAATGACTTTGTAACTTTTTATATTCAACCAAAAATTTGCAATACAAGATAATATTACATTACTTATAAACTATACCGCGAAGAGCACAAGGCCATGGCAACTCTGCAGCCATTACATAGAAAACTAAAAGTCTGAATGAAAAAATTGAAGTGATCTTCATGGCAACTTTATTTTGCTCGAAACTTTAGGACTACATATGATTACACGAGAAAACTACCAAAAGAAGATATAGAAGTGATTTGGTAACGTGGTGGCTGTGTGGCGAAGAACCGTAAAAGAAATCAAAATAAATTTTTTAATGAGAGGTTACCTTTCAATGCTTATTTTTGGCTCTATTTCTTTCTTTTTCGAGACTTCTCCGTCATTATCAGTTGCTTGGCTGCTCCCGTCTGCTGAATTGTTTTCCTCGTTTTTCATTTGTCCACCTTCCAATGGATGGTGTTTCACTTCCTTGTCAGAAATAGCTCGTTGCGAAGTCTTCTTTCCTTGCACATTCTGGCAAGAACAAAATCAGCAATCAGTTTCAAAACAATGCAAACTAAAGACTAGATTTCGACGTGAAGGTTATCTGCAACCAATTTATGCTCAGTTCTACAAATTCTCCACTTGCAGATTTTATGCAAGAATGCTCCTTCCTGATCGAGACAAAAAAGACCCATAAAAAGCATCATACAAACAGGTGTTGCACTTCTTTCGATGAAGACGCCCAAGAATCCTTTTGCCATTAATTCGTTACCAACATTTTCCTTTGTCAAGTTGTATTTCTCATTATCGAGAACTCAGATGCAATGCGACTAGCCACATCTTCCTTTCCAGCAAACAATGAATCCAAGAGTAAAATTTTTGAGAGACAAGACCAAACATAAAACAAAATTTTCACTGAAGAAATCAATTTCATGATAAAATCCTTAAGCTTGGTACATATTTTGATAAATTCTACGCAACTCTGCCATCTTAAGTTACTTACTGCATCTGTTTTCGTTGATGTTGTTTTCCCCTCCTTCCTTTTTTTTCTTTCTTGTTTCTTAGCATATTTTTTCTAGAAGAAGTAAAGAAGTAGTGACAAAGAGAAGGTTATAACCAAATCTGAAACATTCGATAAGATCTTTAAAAATAGAAAGCAAATCACCGTAAATTTCTTCCTCAAACTCCGTTTAACGTCAATTGATTTCAGTTTAAAGCACTCTACAGGCGCATATTTCGTCGAGTAGAAAATCTCATGAAAAATCTGATGGTTTGGTTTGGTCTTTAAAAGAACTTGTTTCAGCAAGAGAAATAGTATTCACAAAGCGACCACTGCTGATATTACGGAAATAACTGGACCCATGGCCTAAAAAATGGCTAAGTGTTGAGAATCTTATTCGTTTTGATCGCTCTGTTATGGTATCTAAGGTTGTGAACAAGCTATGCTCCGAAAGCCTATGGAATATGCACAGAGATGCTCCATAACGAAATATGATACGAGGAATGAGAGAGATCTCTATATTCCTAAGCTAAACCTAGAATTTACCAAGAAAAGGTTTCGTTATTCTGGCATTACGGCTTGGATTGATATCCCAGTTAATATCAGAGAACTGTCATCGCTATGCCTGCTTAAAAAATATCTGAAAAGGCATTTGATGAGCCTCGATAAGTAATTCAAGCCCCCTCAAGAACGACTCCCTGGAAGATCAGCATAACTTAACTATTATGTTTTTATTAGTTTAGATCCAAATTCATATTTTTATATTTAATGCAGGATTTTTAACAGAAGGAATATCATTTTATGAACGAATTAGATAAAAAAACGGACTGTAATCAGCAATCTACATAGTACACAAACAAATATGTTTGCACAAAAGCCAGAAACCTAGTGCTGTAAGGATAGAGAGACTGGCTTGTGCCAATTGCATCTCATATGATTGATTTTTGATTGATATGAATCTGTTCGTCATGTCAAAGTACAACTGGGCATAAAACTCTCGCTTCACCTGTCCGGTAGGAATAGTTTGAGCAATGATTACTGTCAGACAATATTTCCTTTTGTTTTGGGACGTTTTTCTTTTCAAAGCTAACTTCAAACTTATATTATTCCAAATTTGGGCTTTTTATAATAAATGTTTTCAGAAACTAGTTTTATATTGTATACTCTTATGAATTTTTTAATCTTCATCTCTCTCAATATACTCTTAGCAAGCTATGATTACTTATCGCCTACTGTAAAAACAAAGTAATGATGATGATGATGAATAATACCTTGGCCTCGCTAATCCTGCCCTTCTTCTTCCTTTTCTTTTGCCATTGAGCAGTTGGATTCGATTCATTACTTTCCCCATCACTTTCATCAGATGATGATGATGATGATGAACCTTCCTCGCTAGGTCCTTCATCATGCTCTGTAGGTTGAAGGCTTTTGTTACTAGTAGTATCCACAATCTGTTCCGTCTCTACCAGTTCAGCACTTGAACTTTGTGGATCGGGTTCTTTCCCTTCTGATTCTGGTAATGAGCTTGACTCGATATCTGCGTTCTTTAACTTCAATTCATGAACGACCACCTCAGTACTACTGTTGTATGATAGGCTGAGCAGTGTAGGCTTTGATCCGCTGGTGCCTTCTTGTGATGAATAATTGCCGCTTACTGTCACAACTGTACGCAATTGCTTCGACTGTTCACCGCCTCTAGATGCTGTCTCTCTTTCATTCGATGCAACATTAGCTCCTAGAAGCAATGTGAGAGAAAGAGTTCAAGTTTCCTTCAAGGTAAACTAAGACCCCGTTTACACGGTAGCGGATCACTTTAGATCCGATACAAAAAGCGTTGCGGATCAGCCTCCCGTTTACACTAGCTCGAAGTGATCCGATACACTTCTGCTCCGCTATCCGCATCACTTTTGATCCTGCTACGAAAGCGAACTCGTTTTGTATCGGATCACTTTTGCATCGGATCACTCTTGCTCTGCGCAGTGTAAACGCAAGTGATCCGCATCAATTTTGATTCGGATTCATTACGAGGGAATTTCCATACAAACGAGGTTTAATCATAATTGCAGTTTGTTTTGAAATTTTGACGTTAAAAAGAAATCACTGAAAATCCGAGAAAATCTTGAATGTGACCTCGCCCTATTTCTATGGTGACCGCTGATCCGCTACCGTGTAAACGAGACCGTGATCCGATACAATTTTGATCCGCTACCGTGTAGACGGGAGGGTGATCCGCAACACTGATCCGCAACACTTTTGATCCGCTACCGTGTAAACGGGGTCTAAGAAAGTTGCACAATATGCCATACGGGAACTAATTTGGAATAATGCAAAACTTATGTGAAAGTTTGATCTGAAAGAATGATAAAACAAGGATGCCTCGGAAATAGATTTGCGCAAGATTGACCTACTAAATGAATAGAACATCCCGAGAAGCATTTTCGTCTAATTCTAATTGACACCTATGCGAGAACTATAAAGTTTATTGCTTTCCCAGGTCATGTGATAAAATGCCCTATCGTAAATAAAAGATTAATTGCATTGTGATATAGTAATTTTCTCTTTGAATTGCCCAACACTAACAAATCTTTTGCAAAGTAACACTAACAAAATCCACACTTCCGAAGAAGTGAACGAGCTTTGAAAAAAAGTTACTCACTTTTCTCGTCTTCATTTTCTCCTTGGCAGCTGCTGCTGTGTATATTCATATTTTCGATTTGCTGCTGCAAGTTTTCTTGCTCATCAATACTTGAACCTTTGAGTTCATGGTCCTTTTCTTCAGCATCTGAGGGATCTGAACTGCTCTTCTTTTCGTTGACGAGCTTTGGATCAATGGTTTCTTTCTGTCTTTTAGCAGATGACTCGTTGTTTGGTATTTCATCTAAACAAATCAAATACAATTGCTGAAGACAAAGTTGATCATTGCAATGAAATAATTCAAAGTAAGAACAGTGGTAGTTGACGGTCTGGTTGCCAGCGATGTCTTGAGGTTTATTTTTATCGGCACATAGTTACTGAACGCATAGTTAAGAGCTACAAAGTTGGATATTTAGATAGCGTAGTAAAATTAATATATGATATTTTCATGGTTCTGAAATTATGCATACACGTACGTGCATTTTTAGGACCTGTAGAATTCCACAAGAACTTATGACATAAATGTGTCAAGTATGTAAAATGTTCTGTTTTTTGGCGTCTACAGATTGTGTCATAATGATTCTTCGTGCTCTATTTATTGGTAACTGTTAGGTTATCGGGATTCCTGTCTTTTTTGCATCCGAACTTCTTTTATACAGTTTATTCCTACAACTTTCTACCAATATATATATATATGTTGGTAACTGTAAATGCATCGAATATTGGGTTCGTGCTGAAGCTACAGGCTTGTTGAGTTATTATGTTCTTCTTGCGCATAAACTACATAATTGGTCTTTAACAGTTACATGAAAAAGCGAAAAAGCGACAATAACAAATCAAGGGCTTCTGCGACAGACAGTATGTATAAATGTGAAGAAAATTAAATAGCTATACAAACCAGCCCTAAAAAAGAATGTGTATGATAAAACCCAGCTAACAGTCGAAAAAAATTATGCTGTCTTCCAGTGCAGGGAAGTATCTTACTGGAGTTAAGTTTAAAGGCTTACTTAGTTTATGTTTCCTTCCACGTAGTTGATTATCTTCATTGATTTCTAGCATTTGGTAACGTGAGGTCATTCTTTTTGATTTACGGTCAAATGAAAAGCGTCTACCTCTAGTTCTTTTGCCATATTTTCTATGCACCTTGCCTTCATCGTGAAATTTGTTTTCAGGACTACTAATAATGACCATCTCCTTGTCAGAGTCGTCATCTACCTGAAGGCCTTAAAAGTAAGTTGTCAGTGTTAAAGGTGACTTAGAGTGAAAATTTGCATTGATGCAACTATGGAGGGCATTCTTGAATGACAATTTCGTTAACACTTATTTGATATATTTTTTCATTTTCGAGTTATCCACTATTTGTAGGATAGGCTGACGACGTTATTTTGTTTGCACAACGTCGTATTTTGAAGGGAAGTTTGAAATAAGACATATCGCTGCGTAGGAGCTCCAACCGTTCCAACGGAATGTGAATGACGACGAGAAACGAGAGAACAATTAGAGAAGCTGTGGCGAGAGAAGAACGAAGGAATAGCAACATTATCAAGCTTTACTCGCAATCCCGTGGAAGAGAAACAACACAGTGAGTAAAATACAATTTTGATCATAATATATGCCACATTAACGGTGCATTACTGCACATGGTTTAACATATACTGATGAGGACTGCACTTTCTAGCTTGAACAGTAAGTTAGGACATAGCAAAAAATAACCTCGTTTATACCTGACCAACTTGGAGAAGAATAACTCGATTATTGGATAAAAAACTGGTGCATATTGCAAGCACATTAATTTTGTTTTCTATATATTCAACTGAAACCAACAATAATACAATTACCTGCACCATTCACAGCGGGAAAAGACATAATAACGTCATCGAGTTCCCACTGCGAATGATGGGAACGTAAATCACATTTGTAGCTACGGTGCTGAAAGATCAAAGCTTCAAAAGCTCCATGAATAGGACCATGGTTTATATGAAGGACAACATAATTCAATAGCATGCAAAAATGGTGACAAAATATGCATTTATCTGTTCATTTAACTTTCCCCCCATAATAAATGTAGTTTGACAGTTTTTGTTTGACAGCTAATGAAATTTCATTAACCTTTGGAGTCCCAAAGGTAAAAAACCAACCTTGCAAAGGAGCATCTTTTGAAGAAGGACTTGAACTTTTGACATCAAGATCCTCCATGCCTTCATGTTCATTTTCAACTGGCTGCTTTGTAGAGGAAGGTTGACATTCATGTGCAACATGGGACTCTTCATGATCAAGACATACAATGCTGGTATGTTTTCCATTGTCTCCTTCTGCAGCGACCACAGTTTCTGGTTGATCACTTGAAGAAGTAGCGATGGCTGCTATAAAGTAAATTGGCATAATGTGTTGCAGAACCAATAAAAATTAACAAGGATTCGTTGACACATTTCGTTTTTTGAATTCAGTGTAGATATAGTGTTTGGATTTCAGTTCAATGCATAAGGCCACCAAAAAATCTTTCAACAAATAACTGTTTCACCTTAAGTACAGGCTGTGTGCATATAAACAATCACAGAACTCGCAAGGATCTAAAATCTAAAAAGATTCACCAAGCGCAAATAAGAATTTTGGAATCAAATTCCAAAGCATACTTCCTAATAATTCGTACGCAAGGAAACAGTGTTGATGCACCTTAAATCAAGTATTATTTGGTGTGGAGATACCAATCTCTCATGGAAAGTTCTTTCAGTTTTGCCCAAACAAAACTCTCAAATTAACTTTAAAAGGTCTGTTTCATCCAGCATGCCTTGCACGTGTCATCTCTTGGTTGGCCTTTGTTGCCCCCATTTTCATGGCCCATGAAAATGGCGGACAACAAAGGAACATCAACAGACGGCACGTGCAAGGAATGCTGGATGAAACAGACCCTTTAAGTTAGTCAGACCTATGGTCAAAGTTTCTAATATGCGATAATGTAATGTGCATTGCGGAATATTGGCAACAATGCTGTAGAATATTAATAACAAGAGCATATAGCAAAAGCTTTGAAGACTCCCAAATCTAATAACTATCATATGCATGCAAGCAAAACACTTGAATTTTTACCATGCACAGACATTTTCAAATGACGTGTAATTTGAGATTGACTTGTGGAGAAAGTAGAAAAATTGCTTCTTTGAGTTTTACTTGGATATGTTACAAAAAATTTTGAGCCTCTCTTCTATTTAAGATTGTAACCTGATAGATTCATATTCTGTGTTAGTAATGTATCTTAATGACATGTAACCTCCTTTGGACATGAGTGAGTGGAGATTGGACTGGGTGAAGGGAGGAATGGTCGCTTGAATAGCGACGTGAACGAAAATGCTTGGATAGCAGCTAGGGAACTTAATGTACAGTTCAAACGAATGCTTGGATAGCAGCTGATGTAGAATTGTCATTCATCCAACTGTATAATGAAGTGTAATCTGTTTAACAAAGTATATATTCACGTTTATTCTCATTTATATTCACATTCATACTCTCGATATTCATTGCTCGGATCCTATTTAATGGATAGATTATTGTAAAATATGATTAACTCTGAAGGATTTCTCAGCATAAGGCTATCTATCAAAAGAAGATTGCATAACAGTGCATTGCATAATTAACAGAAAGACACCTATCCAGACAATGATTCCCTAGCCCACTTCTTAGAACTAAAAGGCTTGCCTTTTCTTGTTGGGGATTCCCTTGCCTGATAGAATTGAAAGATTTAATTTCAAAATGTGTCTAAGCCTGCCTAAAGTTATCTGGAAACATTATATTTCAAACAATATGATAAAAATCAGAGAAAGAAATTGAATTAGAATTGATAATTTTGAAACATCTAATATTACCTGATTAACAAAGAATTATTTAGTCACAAGACCTCTTCTATAAAGTAGAAAAAAGTTGAAATATTTCCTGGAAAACAGGAGATTAATCTCCAGTTTTCCAGGAAATATTTCAATTTTTTTTTACTTTATAGTAGGAGGTCTTGTGACTAAAGAATTCTTATTGGGGCCATCAACATGATCTATCCTTTGCTAATTCCTGCTTTCTTTATTATCAAATTTCACATTTTGTATATTGAACAGAAAATAGTCATTTGGAAGACATTTTGGTGAAAACAAATCCAAATGATGCCAATGCAAGGCTAATGCGAAGTGTCAATGGCCTAAAATCAGAACAATTTTTAGAGCATGTGCAGCACACTTTATAACACTTACAATACTCAAATGATGGCAGGTTTGTAAATTTCAATTAATTTGTTTCTTATGTGATATTCCGACACCCAAAAGTAATCCATCACAGCTGGTTGAGCCCCCTCACTCCCATCAAAGGCCATGATGCGTGACAAGAACTAATTGTCCACGGCCCTATTAGAATATCAAGAAGTCTTTAAAATTTGTAAGAACTGAATTCTTGAGAATTCTCATCATTTCAATATGCACACACAAGACTCATACTGTATGGAACAGATCAAAAAAAAGATTCCCTACAGGGAATTACCTGTAGGGACTATGTTTGCTGCTTTGTCTCTCTCACTCTTAAGGCCGGTTTACACGGGCGTTTTTTCCTAAATTTTTCGTAAACTCTTTCTGAAAGTTTCAACATTTAGAAAAAAGTTACCGTGTAACAGGAAAATATTTACGGTGAAGTTTGATCTTATCTCCCGTTTTTAATCTCGTTAATTGGTTTTAATGAGCCATCGTTGACGATTTTATTCTGATCCAGGGTCAAAATAAAATCGCTTCTATCATTTTTTTTCAAAGGAGCCGACAAAATTTGAGATAATTGAATGACTTTGCTCAAAAATTTTGGCGCGCTATTTGAATTTATTTCACAGAGGATTGGTGGATACTTTGGAAAACAGCATCGAGGGAAGACAAAACACAAGATTTTTTCTATCAGCAACAGTTTTCAAGAAAAATACAATTCTTTTACATTTAAAAATCATTTTTGATATCAATTTGTTCTGTTGTATTGTATTGTTCTCCAAGTTCTACTCTTGGTGAAAGGGTGGATGTACTGCTGGCCCTTGACAACGATCGCTGATACGTTTCCTGCATCCGAGATATTCCACTGTCATTCCAATTTGTGTGAACAGGAGTGAAACTTTTGAAGATTTGTAGACCTTTGTAGATTTAATTATGAGGTGACATTTCACATATCGCCAATTTATGCTTCAATACAGATGGTCCCCAGCATTGGACATTGGTTTGAAAACGAAGTTGCTACTGACGTCATGATCTTATTCCGGTTTTGTCGCGCTTTGCCATTTTTNTTTTGAATGTAAAAGAATTGTATTTTTCTTGAAAACTGTTGCTGATAGAAAAAATCTTTTGTTTTGTCTTCTCTCGATGCTGTTTTCCAAAGTATCCACCAATCCTCTGTGAAATAAATTCAAATCGCGCGCCAAAATATTTGAGCAAAGTCAGTCAATTATCTTAAATTTTGTCGGCTCCTTTGAAAAAAAATGCTAGAAGCGATTTTATTTTGACCCTGGATCAGAATAAAATCGTCAACGATGGCTCATTAAAACCAATTAACGAGATTAAAAACGGGAGATAAGATCAAACTTCACCGTAAGAATTTTCCTGTTACACGGTAACTTTTTTCTAAATGTTGAAAATTTCAGAAAAAGTTTATGAAAAATTTAAGAAAAAACGCCCGTGTAAACCGGCCTTTAAACAAAATTGAGGGGAATGAAAAACAAAAGGGTATAGAGTCTCTCTCTTCCCTATTCTCGTCCCTCCTCTTTTTACTCCCTTTTCTTATTGCCCTTAAGTCTAAGAATCATAAAATCGTAAGAAAATACCAAATCTCCTCCTTTGCAGTTCTTGTGGTAATTTTTATGCTAGATTTGAAAGGACCTATGAATGAATGAATGAATCTCAACCTAATTGGAGAAAATTATGGCTTTCTAACAAAGCACTGTAACTTTAAACAAACCAACCAACATATTCTGATTGGCTGCTTAAGCTCCACTCTCTATTTTCCAAAACTTTTTATTGACTAGATGCCGCAATGTAATCAAAGATATTGTAAATCTTCCTGAGCAGCTTTACCTTTTTCTTCAGATGGTTGAGCATCAAAACCCAGTTGATCATTTGCAGTATCATTTTGTGAGGCTTCACTGGCTTTGTCCAGTAGGGGCGGAGGTGTATCTTCACGAACAACCTCAGAAGCATCTTCCCCTTGTTCTGTTGTTTCTCTCTCATTATTGCATTCATCAATAACCTCTTCATTTCTACGTTTTTCTGTAGGATCTGTTTCAGCATCATTTGACTCATTTGTTGCTATTGATTAAAAGTAATGATTGATTAAAGAATTGACTTAAAAATTCTTAGGTCTGAAAAACCTGTTAATTTTCTTTGGTTTTGAAATCTAAAGGCCAGTGCAAATGAGGAAACATTGGAAACACTCAAAAAAATTTAAACAGTTGCTATTACTATACAGTGTCAAAACATCATTGGTATGAACCCATCCAGACCCTGCCTAATCCAGCAAACATCTATCTTAAAACAGCAATGTTTGCACGTTTTATGATAAGAGCCATTGGAACGATATTTTGCTTCGAGTTCCCATTTGATTTATCATTGATTGGCCTTGGACCTATGCTTTTCTATATGGAAGAAGGTTTGAGTGAAGTTTATCATTGGCTCCGGCTATTGCTAGCTCTGGCCAATCCCCTTTTTGTAATTTTTTCACTGGCTCCGGCCAAGCTCCGGCCATTGGCCAGAGCCTCGGCACCTTCCTTAACTGGGAATATGGCATTTCTCGGTGCCAGACCTCCGGGCACAGCAACAGCATTCACCACATGAAAATTTGCCCGGGCCCCAGGCATTTGTGCAGGAAATTTTTGTTCACTCCCTGGTCTGCCCGGTGGGTGGGAATTGCCAGGGTAGGAATTGGATGAGACATAACTTCACCATTGCTTTTCAGTCGCCCAAAAACACAATAGCTGGGTTGCAGTTCCCTCCCCCATTCACAGTGAACCTATCCAAGTTTCCCATATCCCCTCTCTGCAAGTTGACAAGATCATGTGTCACACTGCGTTTGCATGCCAACAAGTTTAAAGCTTAAAAATTTGGCTTCGTGTTTGTCACAGCCAAGAGCCCGAATTATTTGCATAACTTCTTACTTATCATATGACTTCGTAGCGTCAACAAGGTACGTTCGCCTGGGGTACGCTCGTCGTGTTCATGATTATACTGGGCCTAAGTCTTGGTCCGTACTTTCTGGAACTGGAAGTGCAGGATAAACGGCCCATAAACAACATAAACGGCACCTCCACCGCTCCATCAGTGAATAATCATATAAGGCTGTATATTCATTCCAGTAAACGACTAAATAAAGGTAAAACTGTTAACTTACAAGTTCCTTGTTTCTCTACCTCTAGCTGAAATCCACATTCCGGACAAAACTTTGAAAAATCTTTGAGTGCTTTTTGGCATGCTGGATTCGGACATCTTTGGAGCTGCTCCTTCTTCGACACCTCTTCGGCTGGCCGTGGTCTTCCGCAGTTTGGGCAAAATTTGTGCTCCTCCTGCAATGCAAAACTACACACACATCTTCCAACATCCATGCTCGTTAACCTTAGGGATTCATTCCATGAGCTTCGACCTTTTTTGCTTTGCTGCGTTCGATAAAAGCTGGTGAATTGATTGATTTCTGCACTTGCATGTTTCGCCTCACCTTCTTCAATCAAAATGTCGAAAGCGAAAGTATGCTACAACGCATGCGTGTTAAGCTTGCTGTCCAGTGATTGGCTGTTTTTTGAAGGGGCCCATCATCTTGTCTCCTTCTCAGAAATACTAGCGCGGGACTCCCCATGCAAACAAGGTATAAACCCTTGAAAAAATTAGGGATTAGGTCAGCAGATTTTGAGTACTTCAGAGTTTCTTGCGAGTTTCAATGACATGTGCCCTGCAACTTTATTAACTGGCAAACAATTCATCATGCAAAATTACAGACCCCCTCAGGATAGATCTTTCCAGAAGTGCTAGTGGTCACTGAAAATCTAATATATAACCTGATTTGATGCCATTGTGGAGTCCTACAGTATCTACCATTCGGGAGTCCTTCGAGGAGATATCAGTGGGCCCAGTGGTGCAACAGAAAAATTTAAGCTATTTTGTGAATAGATTTGAGGGGTGAATAAACGATTTGCAGCACTCGAAAATGTCACTTAAATAGATGTGAAGCAGGAGTATATACAGGCCTATACAGAGTTAGAAGCATCTTGAAAAACATGTATAAGATACGAGAGAATTTTCCACAAAATTAGGAACATCGAAAAACATCTATTTTATTGCTTTGTCAGAAACAATCTCCCGTTTGAGATATATCCCACAGATATTCCATTTATTGATTTCTTATGGCGATACACGTATTTTTTTATAAAAACTAAGAATTTGGGCCAGTACTGAAATTTTCTTAAAATGATCAGATTTTCAGTATTCAGAGTTTGAGTTTCTTAGAGATTCCATAACAATATTCATGTTCACTACCTGTGCCCTCGTAAACATTCTAACCTTTAAAACAAGGTTTTTTAAGCCTGTCCAATGTTTAGACATTACTCAAGTACCTTGCAAGTAATATGATACAGGAAACAAGTGAAAGTAAAGTAAAAATATTTCAAGGATTTCCTTTATCGAAATAAATAGTTTTTAGTACTATATTTGCCCAGTACTGGAGTTTCTTATTTTTTTGGCGATCTGAGAGTTAAGTTTCTTATGGGCAGTTTTTTATAAAAAAAATACGCGTACCTCCATGCGGAATTGAATGCTGAGTTCAAAAAAGTGACCCAGACTGTACCATTGGGTACCAACCACCAGAGCCCAGACTGCTGTAACTGTTGTAGTCGCAGAGATATTCTATCCTACAGATATTCCATTAAATCCATCTCTGACAGATATAGGGCATCATGCAATTCAAACGCGTACGCATATTGAAATTGTTACATGATACATGTATTTTTATAAGAAACAGAAGGCTCAATTTTACGAACCCTACCCGAATTTAGAAAGCTAAGAACCTTTTGCAATTTGAAGTTTTAATCTTTAATTTTCACATTGCACTCAAAAATGTTTTTTGACAATGTACAGTTATAGAAACATTTTGAATATTATTTGAGTGTGAATTATGTTATTTACTTTTCTGATATCTTACTAAGTAATTTGAGAGCACTCTTGACAAAACTAAATGAACTCTACACTTCCTCCATTAAAAATATAAGAAACACGTAAGAAACTTTAGGTAGCAAAATGGTCCAAAAATTCAATAAGCTGCCTACCAGCTCTGGACCTCATTGGTTTCTTATAAAAAAAAACACGTGTATCTTGAAGCGAAATAAATTAGGAAGATTTTTTAATGCAGAGTTTCCTGCAGCCCGTGGTGACTGGGGAATCTCCACTGGCCTTTCATAACAAACAACCTCAGTCAGCAGATGTGGTGCTAACAGAAAGGGGCCTGGTACTAGTCGTGCAGCTTTCAGTTTGTTTAAAGAGGCCACTCGTCTGCCACCGTCCGTCTCTGCCTGGAAAAACATGAATCCTTCTATAAAAGAAAGATGCTGTGCTGCTGTTATTGGAGCAACAGTAGCTGATGCTGCAGGCAAGTAGATGAAAATGTTGGAGGGGGAGTCCGCTGCTGCTATGCTAAACTTGCATTTGGTCTGTTTCAAATTAGATATCACCTGCAAATGCCCGCGAATAACAACAATAGAAGTGTTTTGCAAAGACATTTTGCGTTACCGCAAATCTCTGGTGACATCTTATATGAGATGGACTTTAGTCTACTTTCTTTGGGAACGAAATTCTGCAAGGCGGTTTCTTAAATTTTTGGGTCATTTTGCTACCAAAAGTTTCTTACGTGTTTCTTATTTGTGTACACATATTTTTTATAAGAAACTGCTTATAAGAAACAGTAGGCTCAATTTTCCAAAAGTTAAGAAACAATCCTACCTGAATTTACAAAGATACTGTAAGAAACTTTTGTTATTTGCAATTTTGATTTTCCTGTCAGCTTTGGTGAACCCTCAGATCGCCAAAAAATTAAGAAACTCCATACTGGGAAAATATAACTTAAGAAACTATCTACTGTATTTTGATAAAGGATTTTCCTAACAGATTTATAGCACTTTATTTTCACTTTGTTTCCTAATTTCCTTTATCATATTACTCGCAAGGTGCTTGAGTAATGTCTAAACATTGGAAAGGCTTGACAAAATCTTGTTTTGCAATGTTCACAGGGGCACATGTGGTGGACATTAAAGTGAATGACCTGAGATATATAGCTCTTGTCTATAAATAGGACGAAAAAAGACCTAATCCCTCATTTTCTTTAGCATAGCTTTCATTCGCCACGAGCTAAATTATCAAATACAGCAGGCTGTTTATAAATCTATGAGATCTCATATCTTTTAACTCAAGTTATTCACTTTAAGACTGGCATGGAACCTTTCAGAAACTTGTCAGAAGCCCTGAGTACTGAAAATCGGATTATTCTAAGAAACTTTCAGTATACGGCCCAAATTCTTAGTTTCGTATTAGAAATGTGCAGAGGGTTCAGTATGTTAGTATTGGGTATGGGAGGGGGGATGGTTCATGTGAAATGAATTTGCATTTTCACATTGCAGGGAATTTACCTTTCTTCCTGACAGTTCCTGGGGGAGGGGCATTTGACTTTCATTTGTAAGGGGGTGACTCCAAGAAATTATTTTTCAATCCGCCTTCAGAACTTCCCCTCAAACTGATAGGTGGCTTTAGAAAAACTTGTCAAAAAGTATACTCAAAGCATATAAAATACAGTGGAAGATGATGAAATAACAACTCACTCTATACTCTACCCCTTCTGACGACCGGCTCCAGAAATATAATTGTCTTCTTTTGATACCTATGGTGTCAGAAAAATTTGCTGAAAGTGATACCCAGCAAGGAGTGTAATGTACATCCCTTCAGCAAACTGATAAGTAAAGAGTCCCATCATATCATGTTTCACGAAGATGCCCACAATCGCTATAGTGAAATCAGCTTATTTTCTCTAAGTTATTAGTGATTTTCTGAATATTTTTGCTAAAGATTGCAATATCATGATTTGAAAGCTTTAATACAAATTTCTAACTTTTCTGGCTTACATGCTGTAGTATGCAAAGTACTGTAGATTTACAAAGTTTCTAAAGAACTAATAAACTCATTGTCGTCAAAAATTATACATAATAATGTCTCATTCAATTCCTACCCTGACCATCCCCTGGGACACATCCACAGGCATTTGCTAAAAAAATGTTCCCAGCCCTGGGCATTTGACTGTCAATTTTTTCCTGGCCCACGGCATTGGAGCCCCATTTGAGCTTTTTTGTTATACAGTTACACCGTAAATATGACATATTTTCAGTGCCCCCCCCCTAGCAGTCGCCAAAAAAATTTGCCTGCCCTACATACATTTGTGCATGAAATTTTTATTGACCCAGGGCTGCCAGGGTATGGTCAGGGTAAGAATTGAATGCGACCTACTGTAAGTAATCCAAGGAAACTTTATGCTCTCCTTGTTTTGGTGCAGCAACCAAAAATACGTAATTAATCTGACATAGAATAGGACTGAGTAGACTTAGGATTGAGTAATGAGATTATTACTTGCTCTGACTAAAAATACAACCTGCAAGTTGCACATAGTGAATTCTGCTAACCATCTTGTGGGCTCCTGGCTCCTAAGGACTAAATACAGTATTTCACATTTATCATAGGCCAGCCAATACACTGGAATTACAAGGAAGATAGATTGAATGAAGTGCTGAAAGACCACGAAAACCCAGAATTCATAGCACCCTCTCAGAATCCATTTTACAATATTGAAACTGGAAAACAAACTTGTTATGGAGATCAAGCATATGCAGTACTGAGGTCCCTCACTGAATCTAAAGGTAAAGGTAAAATCCTGTTCTCAAGTGATTATCCTTTACATGGATGAGACAGGGCCCAACAGTGGACAAAAGATCATTCATCCTCCTCTCTGAGTAAAAGCTCATAAAGAAGATAAAGGAAACTTAAATACAGTTTTGGCGGTATTGTGTTATATACCAAGTGCGCCAAAATAAACTGTGCACTTTTGGCAGGCTACGATAAATCGTACACTGGACCAATTTTGAAGATTTATGACCTTTAGCAAAAGCCTGAATTAGATTCCAGAATTTTTTCCAAATTTTTTTGTTTTCAGTTTCTAGAGTCAGAAGCGAGCTCCTTAAAATTTTTGTTTTGAAAACACTGAAAATGATCAAAAAATTTTGATGGTGAAGGTGAAGTTGAGTTTTTCAGTGCCAAGTCCTGGGATCGCAGAAATAGAGCAGACCTAATCGAATCCGTAACCCCTTGGCGTGACGCTCAAGTGATGGGGTCCTACCAGATATCGAACCCACTCCGCCTGACTGTTCTGGCTGCAAAGTCAGAGGATTACAACACTATGCCACAACACCTTCAATACAGTTTGATCAAATTTTGTAAAGACCCAACATGAATGGACAAAGAGAAATCGTTTTTGGGGTGACTTGGGGATTTAGAAATTGATTAGTATAAACTTCTACACAAGTGTTATTTCAGCGACTGGGCTAAGCTCTCGTTGTGAAATTCTGTCTTAGTTGCTATAAAGTGCCACCCCAGGCCATCACAAAATCAAAAATTCAACAAATGCTTGCTGTCCTCATGACATTTCCCTGTTTGTCATTTTATAACCCTTGACTGAGGAACGCAACCTGAACCAAAGCATACATTCAATGAAATTACGAAAGGAAAGACATTGAATTGAAAATTATATTTCACTTTTCCCCAGATAGAACCAACTCTTGTGCAGGCCATACAGCAGATTACCATTTAATCGATTTCTAAATTCCAAATAACCACAAGCAAGTTTTTTCTTTGTCCATTCTTGTTGATTCTTTAGAAAACTTGATAAACGTTTTTTGATCGTTTTCAGTGTTTTCAAAACGAAAATTTTAAGAAACTCACTTCTAGCTCTAAAAACAGAGAGCAAAAATTTTGCAAAATTCCTATAATCGAATTAAGGCTTTCTGTTGAAGATTAAGTCATAAATCTTCAAAATCGGTACAATGTACAATTTATCGGGGTCTGCCAAAGGTGCATCATTTATATAAGGCGTACCTGGTAGTATAATACTGTAATCTGGGTCATTCTCATCTGTAGAAAGTATCATCATCATCATTCAGTGACTGCTTCATCTGGAAGATGCGTCGTTATTCCTCTCCATTAGTCACGGTCTTCAGGTCCTCTTCTGCACTGCTCAAAGTTTAACTTTGTCCATTCCATGATGTTCTTCATCCACGTTTTACGGGGACGTCCCCTTGTTCTTTTTGCACAAACCCTTCCTTCCAATAAAAGTTTTTGCATTTTATCTTTTCTTATCAAGTGACCAAAATATTGCGTTTTTCTCATTTTCATGTTCTTCTCTAGCGACAAACTTTTTTCATTGACACGTTTTAAAACCTCCTCATTTGTAGTGTGACTTGTGTATGTGATCTTTAGCATTTTTCTTTACATCCACATTTCAAAACTGTTTATTTTCTTCCGTGTATCAGTGTTAAGCGTCCAGGTTTCACTTGCATATAAAAGTGTTGACAAAACATAGCATCTGGCTAATCGCTTCCTTGTCTCTATCTCAATGTTCCTTGCCGTTAAAACATCACTCATATTTAGGAAAGACTGTCTTGCGATTTCTATACATTGTTGTATCGCAGTATCGGTTCTAAAGTATACTATCATGTTTTTTTTAATTTATTCTTTCAAGCAATTAAACCTGGCACAGAATGCAGGAGTTTTTTTGTGATGATGATGTTGCTATGAATTGTTTTCAGGATTGAATAAAGACCACCTGTCCAAGACGATGTATGAAGTTCTTGGGCCATCCTCTGATTATGAAAAAGAGAAGGTGAATAGCTATAAATTTGTTCCTGGTTCTGAGAAGATCAATATGCCCATAAATGGACCCTGGAGACATAAGTCAATAAAAGATTTTCTGAAACACTTTGATGAAGGTAAGTTTGAGCTGGGAATTCATCTGGAGATGATACTTGGAATATTATGCATATTTTTTTCAATTAGATTTTGCATTTTGAGAATTTCTACCAGCAATTCTTTTTGTGCATATTGTTTCCTTTCTTTCGTGAACACTTTTCTTTCAATGACACCTCTTGAGGGACCATCATGGACACAAGGCTGCACTGACCTTTTTAATGTTATCCCTGCCATTTTTAGGTGTTTTCAGATTAAATTTTTAACTTTTTATTTATACGTATTATATTGTACATTTGTGATTAAACTTGTTTTCCTAATTTATGTTATATATATATATATATATATCTAATCTTTTAATTCCTTTTGGTAAAATTTTACATTACATACATACATCCAGCCATATCTTTTAGAAATGTATTGTAAATGGCGGTAAACAATTGTTCCAAAAAATGTTCTCTTATTTCTGTTGTTGTTCATTATGACACAGACACAACCAAAATATTTGCTGCGCATCAGAAATAAAGAAAAGCTTGAGCCAAAAAGCCAAAAAGCCAAAAGCTCTGGTTTAGAGGTAACAACGAATTTGACTTTTTAAGACCAGCTTTCTCGTCTGTCAAAAGCAAGCTTTGATTTGAACCAGAAGGCACTTAAAACTTGCACTGGAATGCCATGTTATAGTTTTGGTTCCTGAAATTTTGCTTCATTTTTGTAATATTTTGATAAATTTGCCATAATTTTTGGAGGCTACGAGAAAATTGCTGTTAAATTTTCCGGTCTGTAAAACTGGCTTGTTAATTTTGGGTATTTGAATCTCAAGTATTTTGTAGGTAGAAGTAAAATTAGCTCAAATCAATACCTCTGTCCAAGATTCCACCAAGTAGTATCCCCCTGAAGATTTGGATAGTGGTATACTTTGAATTGATGAAGTTGAGAAGGATGTTGTATCATTTTCCCTCATCTTCATAAGGTGGAGAAGAAACAGGTTCACAAGAAGATACTCAGATAGACTCAGTAACAAGAATTGCCCCAATTGTAGCTCTTTATGCTGGTAAGAAGGAAATGCTATCGAAAGTGGAACAGATGGTTCGGGTTACTCAAAATAATGACATACCAGTTGCATTTGCACAAGCCGCTGCTAGGGTATGTAGAATCAATGTTTTTTTCTGAGCGTTTTTCATCCAAAACCAAATAGAATCCAAAACCACACAACATAATATAACACCCCCCCCCCCAGTAACGACCCCGCTGAAACGATGCATCGCCAAAGTGAATAGTTGACAAGCCAAACGAATTTGCTTCCCCGCTAAGTTTGAGTTTAAAATTTTTCCTTCCTTGTTTCTGTTGCTTCCTCTCGTTGTAACACTTTAATTTTATCGCAAACCGGACCCGACATCTAATGTTAGACAGAATCTAATACAGTATCCATTAGGTTTTAATCGTTCGTAGTGTACCTAATTGTATGTAGTTTAACGTTGCGTATCTTTTCTATTGAACATGGGGTAGTCATAATCCATCGCTCCCCTTGACATCTGACATCGTACCTGTAGTGTTGTACAGTAATTAGGAAGGCATAGTAGATGTAAGATTTATTATAATATTTTATATGTTTAAAAAAATAACAATAAATAAACCGTGACACACGTTTCTCGTCTTTTCACTACTCGCCTTATACTTTAAGTTGATTTATTCATTTGTTTCCTTAGATTCTTGAATACTACATCCTGAACGGTGACAAGCAAGATGCTTTAGAATATGTGATGAAAGAACTGAAAAATCCTGAAAGGCTGAACCCCAATGATCTTGATTTGGCGATATCATCCCATATAAGTAAAGTCATACAGAACAGGACAACAGCACACAAGGCTGCTGTTTCCACGTTTGGCAGAAACTGAGGTAACTTTCATTATTTCTCACATGTAATCTACAGCCTTCTTCAACGCAAATGTTCGAACGAATGCTTTCTGGTCGATCCTTTTTCAATTTTCTTGAAACAGATTTGGATTTTAAAATACCTGGTGTCCCAAACTGTTGTATTATCGCTTGATTGCTTATATGTCCATAACCAATGAACCGATTTTCAAAAACTTTATTTTATCCGATTGCTGAAAGGCTAGATTGTATTTGAGGATGTTGGTTTGCGGTTTAGGCCGATTTCTTCATGTCAAAAAGAAGATTGATAAACCTGTTCAAATTCAAGCCTTAGATGGCATGAAAAAGAAACAGCCTTCTTTCACAAGCAACATTTTAGATGTGATGCAAAAGGTTGAACTTATAAGTCGTTCAGAGAATATATGTCGTTCAGAGAACACGAATTCAGTTGATACTGAGTTCAGAAAATGCGAATACGAGTTCAGCCTTTTTTCTATCGCATCTAAAATGTTGACTGGAAAAATAGGCCGTTTCTTTCTCATGCCATCCAATGCTTGGATTTGGGCAGGTTTATCGATCTTCTTTTCGACATGAAAACGCCGTGGTAAAACCGCAACCAACATCTTAAAATACAATTTAGCCTTTAGGCAACCAAATAAAACATAGTTTTTAAAAATCGGTTCATTGGTTATGGACATGTAAGCAATCAAACAATAATACACCATTTTGGGGCACCCGGTAGTTTTGTATTTTGTATTAAAGGTATTGTAGGACTTTTTCTCACCTGGTAGACCTTGGGTGTTGGCAGAATAACCAAAACTCAATTATCAAACCTTTCATATTCTTCATCTCTTTTGTCAATGATCTAAATGTTTTTGAACTATAACTTATAAGCACCATTGTGAATTTATGCCTAACAGCCATTATTTTGAGATTTTTCATCAAGTCCACCATGATCGTTTGTACTCGTTTCTAACTTTTATTACCAAATTAGATGCTTGACACACAGAAAGAACTTAATCTGATAACTTTTATCGGTTTTGCAACGTGCTTCAAAACCAGGCAGCCCTAAAAGGAGCTAAGTTTGCTAAAAGGTGGCTCCCTTGTTTCCTTGAGATCTATTATACCGGGTGTCCCAAAAAAAGTACTCCTGTCTAAGAAATTACCAAAAATTGATTATCAAACCTTTGATCAAATTTTCTTTTGACTTGTTTTTCAAAGACCCAAAAATATTTATAGATGCTAAAATTATTGCTTTTCATGCAACGAGGTAGAAAAATTACACGTTGGAAAAGTTTATTTTGAGCTACACTTTTCAAGCAAAATGTTCAATCTTGCCTAACAGTCAAAATTTTCAGATTTTTCATCGTCATCGAAGTCTCCAATGAGAGTATGCGTTTCTTTCTGTCGTTTATGATCAAGCTAGAAGCTTTATATGCTCAAAGAAATTGATCTGGCAAGCATAAATGCTTTTTTGCAGTATGATTCAAAACCAGGTAGCCCTAAAAAGAGCTAAATTTGCTGATTTTAAACCAATTACAAGATCAGCTATGTCTGGGAAAATGATTTGGTCCTTGATCTACTTGGAAAAGAAAAAGAAAATCGAAGATCGGTCATGTAATAGAATTTTGGTGATTTTTCAAGCAGGAGTACTTTTTTGGAACTCCCGGTAGAAATATTAATTTTACAACTAACGTGTGATGGTTTTGTGGGTGAACGAAAGGGGAACAACAATATTTTTATATTAGAATTCAACAATTTCAGATAAACTGTAGTATAGGCTTCCTGTGCCCGTACGCTTGTGATATAGTAAAATATTCATGGTGATTTCATACTTGCAGCCTTGCCAGGCGCCTTCCAGAGCGCTCTACATGGATTACTCTGCGCATCGGACTATGTGCAAGGAGTTAGGTCCACATTGAGAGCTGGAGGGTGCAACAGCAGCCGTGCTGGATTCATTGGCATGTGTTTGGCTGCGAAGGAAGGGCCTGGTTCTATTCCAGAGTCGTGGAAGGAGAAGACTTTACGATTCAAAGAAGTCAGTGAGATGTGTGAAAAGCTTATGGTGCTACAAGACACAGTTTAATTTAGGTATGAACGATTTTATCTTATTATAATCGTTACGAAGAAACCATATAGTCAGCATAGGAATCAAACGTTTCCGCCAATTTTTGCTCGTGTCCCATGGCCGAAACCTACAAAGCCTCATTTTCATTGACCAATCAGACGGCGAATGAGCGAAGAAGACAAAAGAAACCCGTGAAGATTGTTCTATATTTTACCTCCTTCATAAAACTCAAACATCTGTTTTACCGGGTGGACCGTAAAGAATTTCATACATATTTGAAAAATCGATATGTGGAGAACTAATCAGAGATTGGTTGATACCCTAAAGGCTGAAGGTTTTTTCATTTTTGTTCTTTTATTCTGAGCATTAGAAATATGCGTAAAATCTAATTGAAAACCTTCGGTAAAAATTATAAACAATCTCCTCACTCAAACATAGTTAATTCCCCTCTAGAGTTAAGTTAAGGATTAAATCTTTATAAATGCAGTAACGCATTTGATTTGATACTGCTGTGAAAATTTAAGTGCAAGTTGTCAGATTTTCTATTTTAAATACTCCTTCCTTCTGAGCAATAGATAAGATGTTAATTTCAGTTTCCACCTCAGCTTCAGTTTATCCTTTAAATCAGAAATAGATTTCAAAAGACCTGGAAGATTTGATCGTGCGTGTTAAGACTTTTCCGGCTGTTCAGTAAGACTGATATTTTGCTATTTCGACATTACCAAGGAACTACAGTCTTGAAATTTATCAAAAATTAGAAGAAATACTTCAACCTTTTGGCCATTAGAAAAAGCAATTTTGCTGATTATGGAGCAAGTAAATTTCTTGCAATGATTTTTCGAATAGGGAGACATTTTGAGTCAACTGGTNGTCGTTCAGAGAACACGAATTCAGTTGATACTGAGTTCAGAAAATGCGAATACGAGTTCAGCCTTTCCTATCACATCTAAAATGTTGACTGGAAAAATAGGCCGTTTCTTTTTCATGCCATCCAATGCTTGGAATTGGGCAGGTTTATCGATCTTCTTTTCGACATGAAAACGCCGTGGTAAAACCGCAACCAACATCTTAAAATACAATTTAGCCCTTAGGCAACCAAATAAAACATAGTTTTTGAAAATCGGTTCATTGGTTATGGACATCTAAGCAATCAAACAATAATACACCATTTTGGGGCACCCGGTAGTTTTGTATTAAAGGTACTGTAGGACTTTTTACTCACCTGGTATGCCTTGGGTGTTCTAAAAATTTGCTCCCGTTCAGAATAACCAAAACTCAATTATCAAACCTTTCATATTCTTTCATCTCTTTTTTCAATGATCTAAATGTTTTTGAACTGTAACTTTTACTAACCATTGTAAATTTATGCCTAACAGCCATTATGTTGAGATTTTTCATCAAGTCCACCATGATCGTTTGTACTCATTTCTAACTTTTATTACCAAACTAGAAGCTTGACACACAGAAAAAGAATTTAATCTGGTAATCATCAGTGCTTTTGCAACGTGCTTCAAAACCAGGCAGCCCTAAAAGGAGCTAAGTTTGCTAAAAGGAGGCTCCCTTATTTCCTTGTGATCTATTGTATCGGGTGTCCCAAGAAAAGTACTCCTGTCCAAAAAAACTTTTATTGCCAAATTAGATGCTTGCACACGGGAAGAACTTAATCTGATAATTTTTATCGGTTTTGCAACGTGCTTCAAAACCAGGCAGCCCTAAAAGGAGCTAAGTTTGCTAAAAGGTGGCTCCCTTGTTTCCTTGTGATCTATTGTACCGGGTATCCCAAAAAAGTACTCCTGTTTAAAAATCACCAAAGATTGATTATCAAACCTTTGATAAAATTTTCTTTTGACTTGTTTTGTCAAAGACCCAGAAATATTTATAGATGCTAGAATTTTTGCTTTTCATGCAACGAGGTAGAAAAATTACACGTTGAAAAACCTTATTTTGAGCTACACTTTTCAAGCAAAATGCTTAATCTTGCCTAACAGTCAAACTTTTCAGCTTTTTCATCGTCATCGAAGTCTCCGATGATAGTGCGAAGTCTCCAATGATAGTGTGCATTTCTTTCTGTCATTTATGATGAAGCTAGAAGCTTTATATGCACAAAGAAATTGATCTCGCAAGCATAAATGCTTTTTTCGCAGTATGATTCAAAACCAGGTAGCCCTAAAAAGAGCTAAATTTGCTGATTTTAAACCAATTACAAAATCAGCTATGTCTGGCAAAATGATTTGGTCCTTAATCTACTTGACAAAAAAAGAAAATTTAAGATCGGTCATGTAATCAAATTTTGGTGATTTTTCAAACGACAGTACTTTTTTGGGATACCCGGTAGAAATATTAATTTTACAACTAACGCGTGATGGTATTGTGGGTGAACGAAAGGGGAACGACAATATTTTTGTATTAAAATTCAACAATATTTTTGATATAAGAAAATATTCTTTCTAATAAACTGTAATATGGGCTTCCTGTGCCCGTACGCTTCTGATAATGGTAAAATAATCATGATGATTTCATACTTACAGCCTTGCCAGGCGCCTTCCAGAGCGCTCTACATGGATTACTCTGCGCATCAGACTATGTGCAAGGAGTTAGGTCCACATTGAGAGCTGGAGGGTGCAACAGCAGCCGTGCTGGATTCATTGGCATGTGTTTGGCTGCGAAGGAAGGGCCTGGTTCTATTCCAGAGTCGTGGAAGGAGAAGACTTTACGATTCAAAGAAGTCAGTGAGATGTGTGAAAAGCTTATGGTGCTACAAGACACAGTTTAATTTAGGTAAGAACGATTTTATGTTATGATAGTTGTTGCGAAGAAACCACATAGCCATGCCAAAATATTCGAAGTTAACCGGGTGTGGACTGAAAAGAACTTTACATATTTGAAAATTTAGTATATGGAGAATCAATGACAGTTTGAATCAATGACAATCTGAGTATTAGAAATGTACGTAAAAATTCATTTACGTAATATCAGTGACTTCGAAATGCTTGCAAAAAGACCGAAAACCTTTTCGATAAAACCTTCGGTCAACAATTTCTTCACTCGAACATGTTTCATTCCCCGTAAGAGTTAAAGGATTAAATCTTTATAAATGCAGTAACGCATATGATTTGATACTGCTGTGAAAATTTAAGTGCAAGTTGTCAGATTTTGTATTTTAAATACTCCTTTTTTCTGAGCAATAGATAAGATGTTAATTTCAGTTTCCACCTCAGCTTCAGTTTATCCTTTAAATCAGAAATAGATTTCAAAAGACCTGGAAGATTTGATCGTGCGTGTTAAGACTTTTCCGGCTGTTCAGTAAGACTGATATTTTGCTATTTCGACATTACCAAGGAACTACAGTCTTGAAATTTATCAAAAATTAGAAGAAATACTTCAACCTTTTGGCCATTAGAAAAAGCAATTTTGCTGATTATGGAGCAAGTAAATTTCTTGCAATGATTTTTCGAATAGGGAGACATTTTTGAGTCAACTGGTATTATATCATAGATGTTGACCTAGTTGTTGACTGAAAGTAGAAGATAGCGTCGAGGCATGCAGTAAAGAATTGAAGATTTCACTTTGTTATGAAGGATATACTTTAAATTGGTAAATCAGCCATTTTGTATGTCTTGATAGTTGAAAAAGTTGTCATCTTTAAATCTTTAAACGTTGAGCACATCTAGATTGTGTTA
>REGL01000077.1:270927-282389 GCA_004194395.1 Aurelia aurita complex sp. Pacific | reverse complement strand
GTGGAGGGTAAAGTATTGCAACATTTTTGTAATTTGATTTTTTAATTTCCCGATTTCCCCCCCCCCCCCCCCGATTTAAGCTGACTTCGAATTGTTGCCTGATTTTGAACATTGTGTTGCATGTTTACGCCCTTGGTACCTTTCATAAAGAGGAGCTTAATTAGTTTAATTTTAATCGATTTTCCTCCCCGACATCTTATCATGGTCAAAATAGCCAGTCATGTCGGAACCAGGGCACAGGAGAGGCCAGAAACATTTCCCGCCTTTTTTATCTCGGCTCGAATTGAGAACGAGGTTGTTCTTAGAAATTTGAAAAATCAAACATTCCTTCATGTGCTTCTTCAGAAGAGAGAACATCACGAACACCATGTCAGTGGACAACATGAGACTAGAATATCAACTACAGTTTCAAACAAATGCCAACGTGTGCTGAGAATAAATAGATGGCATTCTGTTTTGCAAGTGAAGTGGATGCACTATATCTACCGATAGCTGAGGTTCAGGCTGATTGAAGCAGAAGAGAATAGGCCCATCCATCAACATTATAATAGGCCCACCAGCTTTCACCAGCACGTACAACACAACAGCTCTCTATCATGAACAATGAAGAGGAGGTCCCAGAGGGGCCTAAATTTTCACCTCCAGTTTACATGCAACGTTACGAAGCAATGGTCAAATTGATCAATCAGGGTGATTGTAAAAAGGTTGGTATCCCTTCCTTCTTATTATCTGTAGTGTAGTGTATGTCCTCCTACCTACATCTCCTGCAAAGAGCATCAAGTGTGCTTTCCTGCTTTGATGTTTGCTCTCCTTAGGTCTATGTATGTAAGTAAGTTTGCCATATAAAATTAAACATTAAATGTAACATTCATGAAAAAGTCTAATTACCCGTGCATAATTCATGATATTAATAAAATGTAGAAGTTAGAAATTTAATCTAAACCTCTTCTAGTTTAAAATGGCAGGGCAGGGGCAGCATGAAAAGGTCAGTGCAATCTTCTGTTTCCATGATGGTACCTCCTTCCAGATCCTTCCAGAGGTGTGTCATTGAAAGAAAGTTTTCATGAAAGAAATGAAACAACATATATATATATATATGTATCAAAAACAACTTCAAAAATTGAAAATAATGCTGCATTCTTAAGAATGTTGATAGACAGCTATCTTTGCAGCTTTTAGAATTTCAATAATATATCTAGGGGTCAGGTTGGAAAACAAGTGTAGTAGTGAATGAAATGAATTTGAAGGTGCGAGTTGCGAGTAGACTTGATAAAGCTGCAAGAGACACAAAATTATCAATTAGATCTTTTGTTCTAGCACACGAGAACCAGTTATTGGAGCAGCGAGTTCCACAGAGTTTCATAGTTGCGAGTGAATGCAAGTTTTCCAGCCTGGTCAAGGGGCTGTTTTCTTGATTTTGGAGAATTTAAAGAATTTTTACTTAATTACTCTTTCATTTCAAACTTGCCCTTGAAATAGTAAATCTGAGTTTAGTCTTCTTGTTATTTTCATAATTTTTTCTATGATTATGATGATTTTCTCTCTAACAATTATTTCCATTGTTTTTTCGCTAGGTCTTTGATCTGACATTCTTTGAGGTTAATATCAATCATTTTAGGTCATTGATTACTTCTTTATGCCATCAATTTGGCAAATTTAACAGTTTTGCTCTTCATAAACTATCTTGCCAATAAAAAAACAAATTTGTTGTGTGTGTTGTACGTCAATTGTATTTAAAGTCATAAATTAATTAAAAAATTCGACATTGTACACAGATTTAAGATTTAAACAACGTTTTGAGCATAACTCGTCATCAGGTTTCAAAACTATTCAGGTTTCATAAACTATAAACTATCTTCGTCAATCTACAGTACTTTCCCTCATGTTTAGTATCTTATGAAAATATATTAATCTCTTCTCTTTAATTCTAAATTCCAAAGCATCAAGTCACATTCAAGGAAAATCCCAAGCATTACAACATTTCTTTTGTGAGAGCTTTGAAAATAAAGAAAATCCTAAAATTTTAAGATTTTTCTTGTTCATGGGCCCCAACAAATATAGGAGTCTGGTATGATCATAAAGCATACTAGCCAGGGGGCTGGAAGGGTGAGCAATTTTGGAAGGATTATAAAAAATGAGCCTTTTCTTGCAAAAATATTGATTAAGTACTTGACCCTTTATCACAGGCAGCCCCTAGATTTTATCTTGTCCTGTATGCTTGCTGGTATATTCCTGGTATGAAATGTGCATTCCAGAAACCAAATATGCTTTTTTGCTCATTTATCATGAATCATCCCATTTTATTTTCTAGGTACTAGACATGGGCTGTTCAGAGGCAAAACTTCTCACACACATCAAAATTCATTGCAAGAATGTTGAAGAGATAATTGGAGTTGATATTGACATAGAGACCATCTTGGCAAATAGATTTAGAACAAAACCATTAATGTCAGAGTACCTCAAAAAGAGAAACACTCCATTGAAAATGGCAATTTATCAAGGTTTATAAATAAGCCTTTTCTTTTATAAACCTCTGTATTTCTAATAACATGTCCATTTCCCCAGATGCAAAGTTGGATACTTTTAAAAACATCAGAGTTTAATTTTTCACTTGCACTTGATATTCCTTGAAAGTATGAGTGACTGAAAGAATGTTTTGAACAAGAATTCCTGAATTTCTTAGAATCTTTGGCAAGGAACACAGAACCTCCTGGAGGAGGAGCCTCACTTCTTTTCAGGGAATCAGTGGAGTCTGCACGCAGGCTATCCTAAAGCCGGCTGGCTGTCATGTCGAGCGAAAATTTCTAAAGCTAAATGGAGAAGATGTTTCTTGGAGTGCACCCCCTGGGTAAAGCCCCTTTGATGCATCTGTGAGATCTAAATTATATACCGTATATATACACATAATTCATTTCTGGATTGTCCTCTGTGGTATTGAATCTTTGGTATGCAATGAAATATATGTTTGTGTCAAGTTATGATTGAATAACAGCTCTTCATTTCAAGCAAAAATTTTTTTAAATTTTCTCCAAAACATTTTGGAAATCCCAACTGAAGATGCAGTATAGTAGTAGACTCATTCAATTTAAGATCATCAAAAATATATCAATCCTTTTTCATGTCAAAATGTATTTGAAATTATTTGAAAATTCAGAAATAAATTTGAAACTTTATTTTCATCAACATGCATTTCTTTTGCAGGATCGGCTGCAACACCTGATTGTTCATTTAAGAATTTTGACTTCATCACATGTGTTGAAGTGTAAGGTTATCCATTTTTCTTAGTATCCTTTGAAAATTATTTTTAGATTTGTTGACACAGTCTTTTTTAACATTTTCAATATTTTCCAGGCAGACAATTTGTCCAGGGTGATCAGTTAATAGCATCGATCATGAACCAACATTTTTTGCTCATTTCTAACTGAGTTTCGCTCAAAGAATATCACTGTTCTCACATAGTGTGTCAAAATTTGTTCTCGACTTGTCTCAAGATAGTGAATATTTCCCAATCTTTTCCATTAATTTCATCATCAGATTTTAGATTAAACTCTGGTACACTTTGTGTCTTTGGCAAAAATTAGGCTCCAGTCCAGAAGAAGTTTCGAATCAACATTCATTGATAATGATATGGCACTTTGTAATTAATTCATCTTTGTTTCTTGCGAGACTTTTAGAAATTATATTCTGTCCTTCTTGTTTATTCTTTAAAATTAAAGTCTGTCTCACATTGGGTATCAGATGAAAATATCTGCACATGAAAGCAGTCAAACAGGAATAGTTTTGGATGAGAAATTTTGCATTGTCACAAATTTCACTTGACATCCGTTGAGAGACAGACTTTACATTGCTTCAGCTTGCTAGTGTAGTTTTGATGACTGTCTTTGTTTATTCTTAGGATTGAGCATCTGCACAAGGAGGAGCTTGCTGCTTTTCCCGCTTCAATATTTGGTGCTCTTCAACCAAAAGTTATTGCAATTACAACCCCTAATGCAGATTTTAATGTTCTTTTTCCCAATATGGTTGGATTCCGACATCCCGATCATAAATTCGAGTGGACGCGGAAGGAATTTGAATCATGGTAAGATTTTTACTGTGTAAGATCTTGTTTCAAATCAGAGTGTTTCATTCGTGAATGTATATTTTGATGAGTGGCTAAGGGCCGGTGTTAGAAAAAATGCTGTTCCCTCTACATCAAAGCAATAATATTGAAAACTGTCTTGTTTTATTCCCGATATGTCCAATTATGTTCAGTAATTTGCCATTCCTTCCCGTCGATATGAGAGATTTTCTACTTAAAGCCCCTTTCGAAAACCTGCAAAAATGAAGGAAAATGACAAAAAAACGTCCCTTTGTTTTCCTTCCTGGCAATTATGACCCTCACATGCATTCATGCATTTTGCCCTCTTAAGAGAATGGAATCCCCTGAATATGTTATTCATACTAGGGGGAAGACTTGTTCAATCGCACAAGAGGATAGCACGTGCTAAAGCGTTCTCAAGTCATCGCTGTAAGATAAACACATCAGGGAAACTTGCTAATGATTTTAGCACGTTTTTCAAGGTTTCTTGAGGGGGAATTTTTTCAGATAATCCCTTACAATCTTAACGGAATGATCGATTTCAGCCAGGAAAAATTCTAGAAATAATTGAACATGTTAGCTATTCAACTAAATAATGCAAAATATCATTGCTTATATATTCAGGTAGCAGTAGCCTTCCAAACTCCGGGCCTTTTTTTTTACTCACCTAGAGTGGTCATCGCAATAGCATTATTTTCCATAGGTGCACAACTTGCGGTCAAAGGTATGGCTATTCAGCTGAATTCTCATTTATTGGTTTTGGTCCGGAGGGAACTGAATATTTAGGTGGCTGCACACAAATGGCTGTGTTTAGAAAGATCCCGGATCATGCCTTCGATAGTGAGTGTTTCATTTGTCCTCCTTTTTATTCTTAATAGACAAACTTGACTAACAAGTATTCAATATGCTAATCTCCCGACAAGTTTTGTTATCAGAAATAAAAGATTTTCATTTCGAAAATCCTCTTGATTTTAATGAAAATGCTTCAAATAAGTCGCAAAATTTTGATCAACTCCATCCTTTTCTAATCTTGTAAATCTTTTCAGTTGCGAAATTTATCCTGAGAGAAGCTACGATAAGAAATTCTTGTTTTTTCCATGTTTTTCGTTTTTCGGTATTATCCGAGTTTTGAAAGCTATCAGTAATTATTTTAGAACCTAAGAAATGTTGGCAACCTGAAGAGAGGTAATAAGAAAATTAAGAAATTGAGCTTTTCAAACTTCCTGCCTTTTTATTTGTCACTAAAGTAAAGGAGACATTAGGAATTTTTTCCTTGACACTTGGTCTATGAATAGAATAGTGTTTAAAATCTTTTTTTTATTTTCGTTAGGCTCGTTACTGGAAAACGTTACATTTGGCACTTACAAATTGGTTTGTACTCTTTTGTTCATTCATAGATATACAAGCTACAACATACTGTAGATATACATATCATGCCGGGTGTCCTAAAAATGTATACAGATTTGGTTGACTCCAGTGATGTGAATTTAGCTTTAATCAATGGCTAATCACTCTCAAAATGTTCCTCGATAGTTAACTTGAACATAGATACCTCGTTTGTTGGTATTGGTGGTGCTTTGAGAGCAGAAATGTCGATCTCAAAAGCTCAAATTTGCGTTCACCTGCAAACAATTTGCTTAGATTAAAGGCTAAAGCTCTGGTTTGCAGGAAAAGGCAAATTTGAGCTTTCAAGATTAACATGTCTGCTCTCAGAGCACCAATACCAACAAACGAGGTACCTATGTTCAAGTTAACCATCGAGAAACATTTTGAGAATGATTAGCCGCTGATTAAAGCTAAATTCACCGCGATAGAATCAGCCAAATCCGCATACATTTTTTGGGACACCCGGTAGATTTAAATATAAATATCTCGGTCTCACCTCAATTTTTCCATTTTTCTCCATTCGTCGAAATTTTAGTATCAAAATTAGAATTTAATATAAAACTATCGTATTCATATTTAAAACGTCGAAATTTGTTTCACTCAAGTGGTATATCGTTATTTGATGTCAATTACTTCACGAATGGAAATTGTTTCGACGCGTAAAAAGTTAGTAAAATCTTACGGTCAAGTTTCCTTTAAATTTCGATGAAGAATACTTCCTTTGCTCGTGCGTTGCGACCTGTTTGTGCTAACATGGCAGAAGAATATAATTTTTCACTTCACCTACTAGAAATTCCTCAAAATGTTGATTTATAACAATTCTGCTGACTGTATTTGGAGTCCAGAAAAAGTAACGACTCCATGGCTGTGAGCCAGAGGAAGGTTGTGGCTGTTAAAGAGACACAATCGCAATTTTTTTGTCTGAAAATCTAAACGAGATTCCTCACGCATAAAGTAGAGACCTTGTACCCCTTGTACATTCAGAAAATATATTTAATACACAAAACTGAAAATTTAATTGACCGAGATATATGAAGAGAAACTTGCAAGGCGAGAATTTGTCTATTGTCCTTCCATTGTTTATGCGCACGAACCGCAGAAAAGTGTGGGTACAAATACGTCGTTTTTCCTTTTGTTTTACTATTTTATGATACTTTTAGAAGTCGTACGAAACTACTAAATACATTTTCAGAATGTACAAGGTCACTTCTTTATGCATGAAGAATCTCGTTTGGGCAAATTTGGCAACAGAAAATGATTTATGAATTTTAAGGTTATAAACATTGCTGGAAGTTCGAAAACATGACTATTGTGACTTTATAAAAGATAAAGAAAGATATAACTGATGACATTAATATCCAGAGAATGGTTGGACCTTTTTCTGGAAACCTGATGCATTCTTTCCTTCCAATTTCGTAGATATCAGAACATGTTTACCCTTATGAACCACCAAAAAGCATCGAAGAATCTTTAGCAGCAGAGCTGAAATACTTGGTCAGCAAACACACACGGAATCAATATGAAGAAAACGATTATAGTGAATACACAACAAGAAGAGTGTCACTGCAAACTCTCATCAAATCTCCAAGCATAAAAGAAATCTGTGGAGATACGGAGCTAATAAGGTAGCATTGGGCTCAAATCTTTAAAAAGGTCCGTGTAAAATTCTATTACAGTTTTCTTTGAATTAAATGGCTTGGAAGGAACTTAGGGCTTTTTGCTGTAAATCTGCCGTGGGAATTTATTGATATCTTGATTAGTCTAAAAAAACGGCCTTTATTAAATTGGAGCCTATAACTTCATCAAATTTCTAAATCCTAAACCAGAAAAGCTACAGATTTCTGCTTGCCACCATATTGTAGACCTTCATAAATTATGGTTTTCTTGAAGGTAAAATCATTTTTCCTTTATTGGTTTAGGATTTACGATGATTTAATTTTTTTCAAAATCTTCCATCAACTTTGTCAAAGATAATTAAATTGCCACCATTTAAAAAAATCAAGATATCAAAAAATTTCCACGGCTGATTTACAGCGAAATAACATAAGTTTCTTTCAAGCCATTCAATGCAAAGAAAAATGTTTTATTTTTTTCACCGACCTTTTTAAAGATTTGAGCCCTATGATTGATAAGGTACGGATGATTTGTGTATCTCTATTCCTAAACAATTGCATTATATCTCGGAGTTGGGGTATGCTTCATCGCTAAGTGATACTGGACGCGCTACGTGTTCCTCATCTGGGTGGGTTTAAGCCTTCTATTCTAAACCAGAGCTTTGGCCTTTTCGCCTAAACAAATTCTTGAAGCACGGCGAATAGATCAACTGAAGCCTTGATGAAATTTGAACAATATTAGATCATTTTATATTCTGTATACTAGAAGTCACCGATTTTTGCAGTTTCTTCATTTTACCAAAGGCATAGCTCTGGTTTGGAGGTGGACGCAAATTAGAGCTTTCTAGATTAATATTTCTGCTCTCAAAGCACTAATATGAACAAATGAGGTATCTATATTTAAGTTAACTATCTAGGATCGTTTTGAAATCGATTAGCCGTTGGATAAAGCCAAATTCACATCACTGGACTCGATCAAGACTGTATATTTTTCCGGGCTAACCTGCAGTTATGATTAGATAGTTATTTTTAATCAAATCTTTATAAAACTATTTTGTTGTACAAACTTTAAAGTATATAACGATGATGCTGATGATAAATACTGATAATATGTAGAGGAAACAGTTACAATTCAAACGGGGATTATTTCATTTTTAACCCACCCATTCATATTCTTTCCTAGAAATATTGCAAGTGATATGTTTGAAATGACTGAAGATGAACAAGAAATTATAGTTCAAATAGAAGAGGAAGATGATGGCAGGTACTTTGATGATAAATTTGATTATGATTATGATGATGATTCTTTGGAAACAATTAAGAAAGAATACCCTCTGCATGATAATGATAGTTCATTAACCGCAGAAGTAATACCTGAGGAGTGCTGGGATTAAAGACATATGCTTAACCATGATCCTTTGCGGGTCCAACGTCGAATTTTATATGAGACGAAAGTCGTGTCTGTTGTTGTTGTTGTTATTGTTGTTGTTGTTGTTGTTGCTGCTGAATTTGCCATCGGAAAGTTTTGATTCTTTGCCCTATAAGAATATATGGCTGAAATCGGTCGTGACTTCTTCAAGCTCTATTCTCGAAACCAGAGAGATAAAAAGAGCCTAATCTTCATGCCCAAAAAAGGCAGAAATGTTTTCATAACATCCATTTCATAACATAAGTTTCTGACGTCAAATTAAGCTTCTTCGTAATTCAAATTGCTCAATCAACTTCTTGTTGAAAACTTTTCTTCAGAATTTTGACGCATGAAATGAATATTTAATGGGAAATTCTGCAATGTTCCCATTGGGGATCCATTCGAAGAAAGAAATAGCCCAGAGCTATATTTGGCAGAATATAAACATAAACAAGTCTAAAATTCACTTTCAATGGAAGCCAGTTTCTCGAAAAAGGAAATATTTAAAATAACTCGGAGATATGATTTTAGTGCGATTGTACGCAGAGTTCAATTGAATACAGCACAATAAAATGGATTGTTATAGAGGAAATCTGATTGTAGCGAAGACAATCCTCCGTTTTAATGACTGCACTTTTTGAACGCTTCTTATTGCAATCCAACCGTTTGGTTTTGTTTGAATTGAGATGTCTCTAAATTTAGTGCAAGAAATTTTGCAGCTACCAAATGGACTCCCCCAAATCTCACTTCAAAGCAAAAACGAAAACAAAAACAAAGCAAAAACGAGGCTTTCACATTTGGAAAAATTTAGTTACCAAGCAACATGCCTACTACATGATTGATAGGGTGGCTAGATAGCCCCAAGATAGCTTTAGCAAGCGAGATAAATTTAGGCATTTGCAAGGCAAGATTTTTCAACCAAATGTGTCCAGATTTTTGAAGAGAGTTAGGAGATTTATCGTAAGTAAATTTCTGTCTTCAGCAGTATTCAAAGTAACTTTTTTTAAAGATATTTTCGTTCAAAACAGGAATTACGTTGATGATGGTCCATAAATGTTGTAAATATTTTGTTTTTCACAAATATGCAGGAACGCCGAAGAGGGGGCCCAAAGGCGACTGCCCCTCCTACCCTTTCGATTATGGCCTAAGTATGTTCTTTCCCTATTGTTTTCAATTCAAATTGGCAATTTTGCTCCCTAAACATGAGCCATGTCCGACGTCGCTGCAAATACAGTAGGTGTGTTTATAAATAAATCGATGCTCTAGAAATATATCTTTAAAGTTTAAACATGATACCATTTTCATACAAAACTATATGCAGTTATGTTAACAAAGTGTTTTTAATAATGTCCATTACTCTTGCGTATAGTGATAAATGCATGACCTTGAAATCCTCCAATTTGCTTTGAAGAGAACGATACACTGATATCTCTCTCGCCATCGAACTGTCAATACAAAAAGGCAACTGTTACAGGTTTTTTTATAACAAACCTCTGGTAAGAGACTCAACTCTCAGGTCGCCAAGAAATTTAGAAACTCCAGGGTTTGATAAAGGAAGTCCTTAGCATACTTTTACTTTATTGTTGTTTTTCCCCTGTATCAGATTGCTTGAAACGTACTTGAGTCATTGGAGAGAGGCTTAAAAAACTCTGTTTTGAAATGTTCAAGAGGGCACAAGAAAGAAACTTTAAGATTGCTATGGAACCTTTAAGAATCTCGTAAGAAAGTATGAGACCTCAAAATCTGATAATTTTAAGAAACTTTCAGTGATGATGGTTCATATTCTCAGTTACAGAGCAGGAATTGCGCGCGCATGCACAAAAATTCGTAACTTTGAGCCCCCCTAGCTCCCTGCAACGGATCTCGAAATTAGGCAACACTTGATATTTTGTCCCTTTGGCCTTAAACTCTTGATTTATCGTTTCACAAAGCTTATATATGCAAACACTTCCTTATATCAGATTGCTCTATGACGTCATTGTACCCAGTTTCTGCTTTGTCATTCTCAGTTTCTTATGAAAGGATATTTGTAATGACCGAAGAGTGGCATGACCAATTTTATTAAGGTAAATTTTTCAAACCAAACCTTTCCACAACAAGATGAGGAACAGAGATTGAGAAACAGAGAATAACTACCTCAGGAATGAAGACCACAGACATCTGTAAACTTCCATTTGGTTGTACGTTCCTAAAGATAGAGAAAACAATTTGCTTTAAAGTTTTACGATATTTGTTCTACAACATCAAACAATTTGCATGTGATAGACACAAAACAATTAACAGTGCGTATCGCGAGTAATTTTATCAGCCAAAACATTTCTTGCAGTTGTAGCAGTGACTTCTTGAAGTTTCACATTTGATATGTTCCAACCTTGGTCTCGTGTCCCTAAAGGGGTCTGCCGCTATCTTGTTCAGTATATTTTGTTTTGTGAACTGTCTATGATGAAGTGTTCTGGATCTTCAAGTTGATTTGTAATTGTAATTAGGTTAGTTATGTTTTTAAGCAGGGCACATTGAAAATCAATGTATTTAAATCTACTGAATGTAAATAAATAAAAATGAAACAAATTGGGCCTCCTTCAGGCATTTTGCAAGCAAGGGATTTTCGTAAAGTCGAATGTATGTTCATTTTCTTTGCTGGTAAAAAAATAAGAAAATCATGAAATACTTGAGCCTTTCTACCAGGTGGCCCCCAAAAAAGTACTCCCGTTTGTAAAAAAAACCAAAATTTGATTACATGCCTGATCTTTAATTGTCTTTTTTTGTCAAGTAGATCACGGACCAAATTTTTTTCCAAGATCTTGTAATAAGTTAAAAATTGATCTTGCAATTAGTTTAAAAAATAGCAAACTTAGCTCTTTCTAGGGCTACCTGGTTTTGAATCATACTGCAAAAAAGCACTGACGATTGCCAGATGAATTTCTTTGTGCATGTAAAACTTTTAGTTTGGTCATAAATGACAGAAATAAATGCACAC
>REGL01000077.1:202369-247988 GCA_004194395.1 Aurelia aurita complex sp. Pacific | reverse complement strand
TACAAACAAGTTCAAGCTTGCATCTTCTCAGGAAGCCATGTAATCTGCACCACGTGATGATTTCTAACCAATCATATCGCAATAATTTATCGCAGGGGAAGTTTACGGCGTCAGACTTCCCGGCGATAATTCCTTTTGTGTATGTCACATGATTGAAACTGACCAATCAGAGTGAGGGAATAGCTTTGTTGTTGGCAGGCCCACGGCAGCCATTTTGTCTTCTAATGCCATGTGATTGATTTCAGCCAATGGGGTAGCGGGATTTCGAGACACAACGCTGCTCACTTGAGGGATCTTCCATCATACATCCCGATTTAGAAACAGAGGAGCAAATGAACGCTAATACACATAGCTACCTATCTATGATGGATTGAAAGGTTTGTACGCTTATTTCCATTGCAATTTTATAGCAGAAGCGACTAGATTATGCTCTGGAGTATCATTTTATGATGCAACATTATCGGTAAGTGATTTCTCTTGACCTAACGAAAGTAATTCGCCTTTACGACCATTGTTTTTGAAAGTGTTGATTTGCCTAGGCCCTCAGTTTTGCGAGCCGAGCCATGGCCCTCTCGTGATGTCGAAAACAACTGAAAATATTTATCACTCATTCCTAAACGGTTAATTTCAGACTATTGAATGCTTAATCCAATATATTCAAAATTTGAAAATCTGCAAGGGTTTGTTAGTCCAGGTGCTTGGATAGCTTTTGAGACATGTGGTAGGATACACTGTTGGATTGCATTCTTGTACTACCATTGTCATGGTATCGAAGTCTTATCGGATTGATCTGTTGGATTTTGCACTTTTGATTCATCTTAGACTGAAATCTGTTCCGGACAAATTCATCATTGTAATTACGGTTCATTTAAACTCTATTCGTCATATAAACATTGTTTTTGTGACGTGCGTACCAGTCAAGTAAAAACACAGGAATAAAATATAAACACAAAACTCGATGGGGGCATTGCTTCAAATTTCAGCATTACTGTGTTAGTTCCCGTTTGAGTCGTGTCTTTTATTTCTTTATTTCGCGACCACAAACAAAGCCATTCCCACATTTGGTTAGTTAGACCACAGAAAAGTTTTCAAAATAAAATGGCTCTTTGGTAAATTTAAAGTTGTTAGTATAAGATATCTCTTTATAGGGAATTTATGAAATCTTGTTTGAGACAACCTGGCTACTGATAACTTCCCACTTCAAAATTAAGCCATTGCCACATTTAGTTAGTCAGACGACAGAAAAGTTTTCAATAGAAACTGTCGATTTGGGAAATGAAAATTTATTTTATGTAAAATGCCTCTCTAAGGAATTTATTAAATCTTATTTGTGATAACCTAGCCACTTGGGACTTTCTCGCCTTACAAAATATCAACGAATTCGAAGCCAAGTTTCTAGAATGTGTCGGGATTGTTTGCGAATACCCAATATCAAAGCGCAATGGTTTCGTCAAAACGAAGTCAAAACAACTTCAAAACATAACAAAATATCTTTCTAAACTTTGATGCATTGTGATGAATGATTTGCTGTGATTTAAAACTTTTCACAAATTCAAATGCGCTTTACAGGCTCAAATGATGGCGAATGACGAAATGCTGTGAAATGTTAGGCCCAATCGCGTCGCATGTTTGGAAGTTGCGCTTCCTCCAGGTCACAAGAACATACAGGGTGTGAAGTCATAAAGGTATCTGATTCATATTTCCCCAAACAGAAAATTCGGGATAAAACAGTCTCTTGCTATAGTCTTGCAATCTTTCGAGGCCTATTTGCTCTCAATAAATAAGGATATAAAGTGGGAAACAGCGACTCAGAAGTCTGAAATCCTGGGTCAGCCAATGAATATTGAATGCCAGTAATGAATATGCCTTTTAGTTTCTGCATATTCAGCAACTCTGGGCTTTCATTGCCTTACGTAAGGAATTCCATTCAATTTGGAATGCTTAGAGTCGATCAAATTCGTTCAAACATGTGCTCTTCCCTACTGATACCAGTTGCTGTTGAGTAAAATGTGTGTAAACCTTGATGAAATATGACACGGGCACTCACACATCAAACGTGATCTTGTTTGCAGACCAGACAATTGTGCTTCCTACTTTTGCCTGGAAATGATGGAAATTTGAATGCAAATTTTCTGAACTTGGATTTTCCATAGTCCTCAGCAATGGCACACAAAGTTTTATTTTGATGGTGCCTAATGGAAGTGGTAAATGGAAGCCTGTTTTAGCTTCAATTTGACTGTCTGCCAACATCTTTCAACTTCCCCTTCTCAGAAGGGGGTTTGCTTCCATATCTGCACAGTCATATTGAGGCTTATCTAGTCACTTTCCTTAGCATCAGGTCTTGCTGTGTGAAATATATTGCTAGATACAAGCAAAACCCAGATTACACGTTTGTTATGTAAGAAACTGGTTCAATAAGAAAAATGTTGAATATATTCAAGAAACTCTAGTACATACTATGTTTGGGAACGGTAAAAAAGCCAAATTCAAGAAAATCATGGGATAGTTGTCATTGAGCCTTTTACTTTTGAGTAATATATTCACAATAGTTATATGTTTTGAGTCCAAAAGACCTCTCTTTCTTGTTTATGTTGTATGTCAAGAAACAAATACATGGCATGGTAGAAGCTACATCCATCAAAAGGAAAATGTGAAACAAATTGTAGCCAGCATTGATTTTAATCTTACCAAATGTTAAAGCATACTATAAAATCACATGAAATGAGAGTATAACATTTTGTCAAGTTTAAAAGAATTGATATTTTTGTGACTATTTACTGAAGAGTGGGAATTCTGTTCATTCTCATGACTCAAGGTTTGGTTGTTTATCTTTGACATCATCACAGCATTTAAGGAAATAAATCACTGTTAAGAAAAATATCTACTTTACAGTGAAGCAAATCATTCCAAGTTTTTAAAGCCAGCATTTGTAGTTTATCCATGAAGATTTTGATCATAAATAAAACATATAGCCTTGAATTTTATGATAAGAGGTTTCAGGCATAAATAACCCTTCATCAGTAATAAGGAAGTGGAGTACGATTAGGCCGTTAGAATAGAAACGAACGATTGTGGTGATAAGTGGAATGCAGAATAGAATGTGATGCAAGAATGCAACGCAAGAGAAGGATGTAGAAGATTTTAAAAGAGATGCTTCTACACAATGAAGATGACAAAGATAGTAGGATATAAATGAAAAACGTTTGTTAAGTCCCAAATTTAAAGAGAGTCCCTAATTTAAGAATGATTCTTTTCTCTAAGGACCTATTCATATGGAGGTGAGCCAGCCCGCCTACCGGGCTGGCCTGCTAAGTGAGCTGATTTCGCATTCTGTTCATATGGCAAAATCCATCCTGCCTGCTGTGCTGGAAGTGGTCACGTGACATTGTTGTTGGGATTGTTTTGCATGCCCACACATGCGCAGTAGAGACATTTTCGTCTCAGCAGGCGGGCTGGAGTGTTCATATGGGAAAATTTTGATCCCGCCAACCCGGATCCGGCAGTACTTGAGTGAGATCTTGACTACCGGGCCAGCCCGCCTGCTCATATGAGCAGACAACAAACTTTGAATGAGAAACACGGGTAAGGTGAGATCTCAGCAAAAACCTCCAGCCCGGTAAGCGGGCTGGCTCGCCTCCATATGAACAGGTCCTAAAGTCTTTCTTGTTGTGGCATCTTATCAGCAAGCAATAGTCCCAAAAGTGCCATATTATCTGTGGAATGTCCATCTGAATTGAATGTCAATGCATTGATTGAATGACAATAGTGTCAGAATGTTTGATTTTATGTTCTTTTTCGTGAGATTTATGTCCAATGCTCAATAAATGTTCTCGAAAGCGGTTGTTTAATTGACGGCATGTCTCTCTTTGTAAAACATCTCACACTTGGTAGTTTACTATATGTACATTGCTTCAATTTAGGCGACCCAAATTAAAAATATGGTAATTGTGCAGCACATAGGGCTGAAATGAATAAGTTTGAGTTAAAATAGGAAAGACAAAAATGCGATGAATGAATTATGCTTTGAAAAAAGCACGATGCAAAGATTTTCTCTCACTATAAAACATTTACGCTACCCCTTAAGAAATAGTTCAGCTTGCAACAAGCTTCACAGAAGCATGATTTTGGTTTGAAGGAGCTTTAATTGAGTAAGTTGACACAATTTTGGCCAGTTTGCATGTATCATTACAGCCTGATCAAGCTTGACAATAATTGCATGCTAGTATTATTCTCAAACATGCTACAATCAAGCTTGATTGAGTTTGCCTTCAGTTCAGAAGATGCATGCTACAAGCTAGTGCAAGTGTTGCAAAATTCTTACTTGAATCAAGCTCTCGAACATACTCCAATCATACTCAAAACAAGTTAGTATCAGGCTTGAAGCATGCCACAAATATACTCAATATTTTGCTAAAGTTCCCTTGAAGATGTGAAATTTGGTTCAATAGTTCATGATTTAGTGTTTTCTGCTCATCAATTTGACCCATTTTACAACAGTTCTGCCCCCACAGGCCCCAATGAATTTACTATCTGTCAACTTAGTGATATTGATTAACTTCCAAAACTCTCATCCTAAAAATCACACCCAGGTTTGTTACAAATCATGTTATTGTTTGAAATTAATTGTACTAATGAAAGTCTTTTCTCCTTTTGGAAGAGTTCATGCCCCTCAAATTTGTCTTTCCCATAAGAATCTAACATTTTAGGAAACTCTCTGCAGAAGGAAAATCGGTGCAGTTAAATTTTCAACAAGGCAATCTTTGTTTGTAGAGTTTCATTTCACAGCATACACTTCAGCAATGAGCTTTGAAATGAGAATTTTTAGCACTTTGGGCAACTGCAAATTTAGAATGCAGACAGCTGTCTGCATTGTTGGCTCCAGCTTTTGATGCACATTTTCTCCAGGTAATTCAATAATGGTTTTATACTGAAGTGGGAAAAGACTGATTCAGACAACCGTAGAAAAGAATCTTATGTACAAGTAAAGGAAGGCATCTAAAAATTTGCAAATTGGATAAACCAATTGTATTGTTGTAGAAATTCTGTTTTGATGCCCTTGCTAGAGTCCAGACATAAAGAGAAGCTGAATGAAGAGGCTGAATGCAATCTGCAAAATACATCTACATAATATTCTATAATGTTTTCTTTTACATCTGCAAGCCAACTTCTGTCTGAGACTGCTGTCTTGTGCCCTAGTGCTTCAGATCAAGGAAACCTTCTGATATGTAAAGAAAATGGTTACTTGGTATTTTACAATAAGCATACATCAGCTTTATTGTAATTTGCAAAATATTTCAAAATTATGTTTTCTTTGTAGTGTGCAAGCCAACTTCTGTTGCAAACTTGCTTTCTTGTGTCCTGTACTTGAAATCAAGGAAAATCTTAATTTGTTAGATCCTGCCCCCATATTTCAGGCAATTATTCTTGAAAAGATGCTGATCTTGAAAGACACACCGCTACACTTTTGGTCCATATTCAGTCCCAGGTTTTTCCATATTTTACAGTAGGAGCCTTATTTACCCTGGCTTCAGACTGGAAAGTTTGTCCAGCATGGGCAACATCTTGCACACACAGGAACTCACACAGTTTTCAATGTAAGCCAAGCAGTTAGCAATGAACAAAAAAGATCTAGTGTTTTAATCTATTGTTTTCAATTGTTGAAACAGCAAAATTTCCATGAAATTCTTAATTAGGCCATCTCAACTTGTATGCAAAAAATACAACCGTTCCAGTCTGGCCCTGGCTTCTTTTTGAATACCATCTGTCAAAAAGTAAACTGTAAGTAAACTTTTACAGCACAATGATGTTCCGTTAACAGATCTCTTTGCTTGCTTTTCTAGGTCTTGATTGAAGGTTCCAAGCCTCCTACATAACTGTCAATCTTTGGGTCAAGCTTTAACATGCCTATCCAAGCACCACAATGGACAGAATTCCTTTCATGCCCAGTTTGCACAAATGAGTTCAATGAAGATCCACGTCCACCTGTGAGCCTGGGATGTGCACACACCATATGCAGGCTGTGCTTGTCAAAGCTCTCCAAGCAACAATGCCCGTATGATCAGACAGAGGTGCAAACACCAATCAAAGATCTGCCAGTGAACTATGCCTTGCTAAAACTTGTTGTTCCTGATCTTGAGTGTCCCAAGAGTTTGAAAGTTAATGTGGAAGATGTTGAGCAGAACCAGGAGAGCTTTGAGTTTGCAAGAACGTGCATGGAAGATCTTGCAATCTACCTCTTGCCTATGTCATCTTCAAGTCCTCAAGCTTGTGGTATAACTGGAAAGCTTTCCTTGCTCAGTTTGAATAACAGCACACAATCAAATGGCATTTTAACAAGACCCATGCAAAGAAAGCTTGTCACAATGGTTAACTGTCAGTTGGTGGAGGAGGAAGGTAGATGTCGAGCCCTGAGAGCTGCAAGAAGTCTGGGAGAGAGAACTGTCAAGGAGCTCATTTTGCTGCATCAGAATCCAACACATTTATCTGCCAACCTATGGGCATCTGTGAGAAATCGAGGTTGCCAATTTCTTGGTCCTGCAATGCAAGAAGAAGTGTTGAGGTTGATTCTGCTAGCTTTAGAAGATGGAAATTCATTGTCTCGTAAAGTTTTGGTTCTGTTTGTTGTCCAGAGGCTTGAATCAAAGTTCACACAAGCATCAAAGACAAGCATTGGCCATGTTGTGCAGCTGTTGTACAGAGCATCTTGTTTTAAGGTGAGCTCTTTTCCATTTTTTGATAAAAACCCACAAGGTACTACAGCCTGCATGGGCATACAGTATGTACTCTCAAAATTATTTCACAATTTTCAAGAATTTTTAAAGATTGTGCACATTCAGATGAGAATACTTTAGGGGTGTGAAAAACTGAGCAGTCAGCAAGAAATGTGTTTTTAGATTTAAATTTTTTCTTCGATAGATTCTAAAGAGATAGACAAGAAAAACATGTGCAGAAGACCTGTACTGTATGTGCAACTTAAATCTGTTTTGAAATTAGGATAAGTTTGATGTGTATTTTCAAATGCATAAGGCGTTAAATAAATAAAAGGAAAAACACAAAGCATTAGATAACAATTAGAAATCTGCAAGTGCCTATTTTGATGCAAACATTATCTCAAAAAAGTATTCCCTTTTGAAAAAATCACCAAAAGATGATTCCAAGGTGGATAAAAAACAGGACTCAAAAAACGATGTAGCGTGGTAGCAGCACTACCAGGAAGGTAAATGAAATGCTCAAATTTCCTAGGAAGGAAGAAGGAGAAAGGAAAAAGAAACGGAAACCAAGGGAAAAGAGAAGAAAGAAATGAAGGAAGGGATGGAGAGGGGTGGGAAAGAAACTAGAAGGGTAAGGAAATGGGGGTAGAATCGGGCAGTACATTTGGAAGAAAAAGAAAGCATGTAAGAAGAAATAAAGGTACTTACCTTGCTAGCAGGAAGGACAATTTTCTTTTCAGCCCTGTCTTTAAATTTCTTTTTTGGCAAGCACTGTAGATCAACAACATAATTATTTGTGCAGATATAACTGATCTTGTGATCAGTTAAAAAAATTAGCAAGTTTAGCTCATTTTAGGGCTGCCAACAAGGACAGATTTTGTAAGACAATAGCATGAGTTGCTTGGCTCCACCCCCACCCAAAGCAGGTAATTTTGATAATTTCATCCAGCCCTTTTTCAAAATATTGATTTTACAGTATCTTTTGGTAATCTTCAATTGAATTTTTTTCAAAATTTTAATTTTGCGAAATCTGCATTAGGTTAGAATGCCTCCAGTGATGAAAAATCTCTTCCTCCTTTCTGGACCTGCCTATACTTGCCTGTTTCTGCCAATCAAGATAAGGGCACAGATTTACAACCAGGCTGCTGGACTTTTGTGTATGAAATTAGATTGAATTAGTCTTATTTCTATGGGCCAAGATCATGATATCAGTAATCCATATTGTTATTTATGTCTGAATTTTAAGCTAAGAGAAATATTTTCGTGATCCATTGTTTCTCAGATAGAGATTAGCTATTGGCTGGTCAGAACAGTGAAATCTGCCAAATATAGATTGACAGTGGATATTGTGAAAAAAATTGCCTACAGATTGTGATGATTGATGGTTGAGTCGAAAATAAGTTGTACCTTTGTTTGGCAGACTTGGCCAGAAGTGAATAGAAGACAAACGAAATGTAGATTTCAAAGAGAGCAATCTTACTTTTTTAAACAGTTCAGGAGAGTGTTTGGGGGGAGCATGGAGGCAAACAAGAGCTATGGCACTCTTCACATGACCATGCCTGCTTTGGCGCATTTAAATACAACCTTAAAACCCTTATAAGACAGCAGATTTATCAAAACTGAAAAGATATTGCCAATTTTCTTTTCATGACCCAAAAGTAACACATGTAATATGGGCATTCCTCTGCAAATTTTTTGTGAGTGTTTCTCTTGGCTGTTTTGTCTAAAACTGTCAAAAATGAAGTAATAAGCAAAAGGTTTCATGAAATATGCAGATATAATGGTAAGGATACCCAGCCGGGGGAGAGGGGGGGGGTACTGATATTTTCACTACTTGGACGTGCTGCTGAACAGGGTATCATTGTCAGGATTCCTACTCCTTGTTGTAGTCAGCTCCATGACAGGGTCCATATTTTTCACAATCGACCATGCAACGTCGTGTTATGCCATTTGCACTCCGTTAATGGGAATCTTGAAATTTCTAGGGCAGCGTACAAGTTTGTTTGAAGAAACTGAAGGACAAGGTATTATGTGCGAAAATTTTGATCCGGGACAGGGTATCATTTTCAGGAATTTGACCCAATTTGACTCTTGGACAGTGTGCTTTTCAGATTTTCTAGCGACACCTCCCCGTATTTTTACCTCCCCGTATGTTCGTAGACCAAGTACCCCCCACCCCTCTCCCCCGGGATACCCAGTAATCATTTCAAGGAAAGATTTTCGAACCCATTTGTTTGAATTAAAGCGTTTTTCCACCTGCCTCGTGCGTGATTTGCTTACACCCCACTGCTTTGTTCAGCTGTTCTTTAAAAGTGCTACCAAAAGTCGAGATGAACTAAGTGAGCATTCTTATCAATAAAACAGTAGGTATCTTTCTTTTTCTTCTTGCAGTTCTCACAAGAGCATGTTCCTTTTGTCTTTGTGCAAGAGATTGCGCTCCAAAACATCTGTCGCATTTACCAAAACTTGAGATATGAATGGCTTGTCTTATCATTTACTACTGTACTTGCACAAAGTTTACTTTCATAATGATCTCCGAGAACAAGCAGCTTACATTTATGCTAGCTTGCGTTTCATTCCTGTGTTTTTTCCCGTTCTTGATATATCTAATTAACTGATAGACTACATAAATACCGTGGCGTTCTTGGCGTAGGGCGACACAAAGTCATCTGGCCTCCTCCACCAAGAACGGTACTTACAATCATACAAATCCAGCTTCAAGACAAAAAAAAGGAACGAAAAACAACACACAAACGGTCAAAAAAGAAGGGGACTGGCATTTCCATACCAAACTATCTATACAATAGGTCCCGCCCTGGACGGTATAATGACGACGAAAATCCAAGCAACTTTATGAAGGATCTTAACAGGAAATCTTTCAGATGACCTACAATGCAAAACTTGGTTCACTTTTTACTTGAATATTCCGAATATGGAGATATGAACTGCTCCTTTCTATTTACTACTTGGTGACTCGTGCGATGTTCCCCTGCCCGTACCCTGCGCGCAGCTTGAATTCCTTTGAGCTACCTGCTTCGCTATCATAGAGCTTCGTTATCATACCTGCTTCGTTATCATACAGCAGTCAGTAGATTCAAATTCAGGGAAGATTTCACAAAATCTTTGAGGCTAAGTTTGGACTTATACTATCGCAACTCTCTCTCCTGTCTTCATTTTCACTATTACCTTATTAATGTTGCCTTCTTAAATTCTGTATGATTTGGTGTTCGTGTGGCGATAAAATTTGGGGTTGCTTTTACCCGTGCTTTTAGCACTAATGAACTTTGCATTGAAGCGAAACAACTTTGCATATAAGAACAATCATTGTTTAAACTAAGCTGTCATAATATGACATGGTTTGAGCACATAGCACTATGTATTGTAACATCTTTCTTTCCAGTTTTGATGCTGTTTTGTATATTTCAGAAAATAGCATTCATTGCAGCGCTGTTTGCAAAGAAGGCCTAGCTTAATGCTGCATGAAAATGATTTTATGATGTCGCTCAATTCAGCAGCATGTCGCGTTGTCGACAGGGAAGACCACCGTTAGAATTGTAGCGAATTAGCAAAAATGTCTTTGAAGCCATTCAGTTCAAAGAAATATAGTTCTATCTTTAAACACCACTGCTCCTTCTTTTTAGATTAATACACCTGACACCTGCCTTTGTCATGAAAGTTATCTTTCTAAGACCCTTAGCTTACTCAATATTCACATTCATCTTGAACGTTCACAATTCTTCATCATTTTTCTCTCTTCGTAATTAAAGGGCGCATTGATTAATCTCATTAAGGACTTTCGTTTTGATTATGTGGCTAAATGTATTCACTGTAAAGTTGTCATGTTTCTTCGAACCAGTTTCAAAACAGACAACTTTAATTGAATTATGCACGATAAAGTATTGATCTTTCGCGCAAAATTCTCTGAGTCATTTCCGATATCTTTTGCTTTAGACAATCGATACTTGAGATGGCATTAATTATTCAAATCTTATGACTCCCTATAATGCGCATAATTAATATTTTATGCGTACGATTCATTCTGAGTATTTTTTCATTCAACCGAGTAATGTTTGACCAAATATAGTTTTCTTATGGACTCAATTCATTGTCGTACATGAAGGAATTGTTTCCCAAAATCAAAGCTTGTTTCTTACAAGATTCAGGAAGTCTTGAAAGGTTCCTGCTTTTATAAAGCCCTGCATTATTTATTTAGCTAAAAAGCTGAGAGAAGCTAAAAATATAGATAAATCTATGCAACTCGTGTAAGTTTAACAGAAATGTTTCCATACTGAGCTCCAAGTGAAGGTTTTAACCATTCTCTAAAAATTTCTTGAGAACAGACAAGATCATGTAGTTTGAAAGCTTTGAATTTAGTCATAATTCTGATTTCTGAAAGAATCTGGCCCAGTGGTAGCCTGCGTGAAGATTGTACCCCCGGACAAAAAGGGGGCAGGCGTGCGTAATGTTCAAACCTGCCTAGGAGCGGTACAAATTCTCTGAACACCTGCCTGCATATCATTTTGTACAGCTAGGGTAGAAAAGCCTATTACCAGAACCAGTAATAATGCAGGTATCAAACAGTTTTTAAACATGGAGAAATGAAAGGATTAATCATACATTCAACAGCAGAACATGTGCAATTTGTACAATTTCTTTGCTGTTATCTATCATCTTACTGCAATTACATTTCATGAAAAACTATTTTAGAAAAACTGCCTGCAAAATATTGCTTTGGAAATAGCTGCCTGGGAACTTTGTTCCCACGTTCCCATGTTTATGCACGCCTGAAAGGGGGATTGTCTGCACGCAGTCAGGCTAAGTTTCATCGGACAAAGCGATCTCGTCTCCAGGGATGACTGAGTTCAGAATTCAGAATTTTCCTGTCAGCACTATCATAGTCATTTCCTTTGCGGATACCAGAACTGTATCAAACCACCCACAAATGAAATGTCATCGAGAGGGAGTTGCTCTCTTGTTCCTTTGAGTCATATGTTTAGAGATTGACTCATATCACTTGCTTTTTAATAATGACATTTTCTGCTTGAAGCCAGCCCGTGAACAGGCTGAAAAGGGCAGTAATAATAGACATCCAAAATGTCACACATGTATGTTTTGCTTGCCTTCAACTTACTTCAATCTGCAACCACATAGCTCTTTCCTCTCTCCTCCGCAAAGCGCACATCGCTCATTCCTCATTGCCCCTCCACAGATGTCTCACAGGTGTCTCACTCGCAGAAGCCGCATTTCGTTTGCTTTGTGCTATTTTTTAAGAGGGCTCCCTGTGCTGTAACTAGCGTAATCTAACAAAGAGTNGAAGCCAGCCCGTGAACAGGCTGAAAAGGGCAGTAATAATAGACATCCAAAATGTCACACATGTATGTTTTGCTTGCCTTCAACTTACTTCAATCTGCAACCACATAGCTCTTTCCTCTCTCCTCCGCAAAGCGCACATCGCTCATTCCTCATTGCCCCTCCACAGATGTCTCACAGGTGTCTCACTCGCAGAAGCCGCATTTCGTTTGCTTTGTGCTATTTTTTAAGAGGGCTCCCTGTGCTGTAACTAGCGTAATCTAACAAAGAGTCTTGCTCTGTTGCCAGGGTCTGACAGAAGAAAAGTCTCGAGGGGAAGGGGGGGGGAGTACATCACTGATGCTCACTGACAGGTGCATCCCCTTCATGCAGGTATGATTTCGTCAAAAAACTCCATTAAAATACGCTACAAATGTGAAATTTCATGAAATTATTTTGTTTAACAGGATGTGACATCATCATAAACCAGGATGGGGCGTTCAAAAATCGATGGCGTACCCCCAGGCTGGCAGATTTTTTATATGTCCATTGTCCAATGAGAAACTGTCTTTCCATGTGGGAGGCTTTCCCTATTTTCATATTCTAGGACCACGCAGAATATGGTCAATTTATATGATAGCAAAGATCTGAATGTCTAATAACTATAACAAGGTTGGAAAAGAATGTTAACGTTGTGGTGAAATTCATTTTTTTACCATTTATTCAAAGCAAGACATGCCTTTAAAAACCAACTTTAGATAAATAATTTATTTGTTTTGAGTCACCCGGCTGTAATATTTTGCAGAAACCTCTCTCCGGTTGTCGAAGATGATTTGCCATCGGCTTATGCAGTAATAGTTTATCGATCTTAAGTAAATAGTGCGTAGGTAATAAGTAAACAGCAAGTTAGGCTTTGGAGTCTTGCTCAATTTGATCATATTGCTGTTTATTTTTTTGCGGTAAATGATCAATAGATTATGCTTCAAACTAAACTGACGAAGGACAACACATCTACTTGTGAAATGTTTGATTCTATTTAGAATTTAAACCGAACGTCGGTTCTTAACTAAAACTGCAAAGTGTGCACGCCCTTGTTTGTATTTCTGTTTACATTACCATGAAAACGTGATAAAAACATAAAATGTGAATTTTCGTACCATATTTAACCATGAAATATGCTCTGGCAGCATTTCTGAGATTTGCTTCGAAGAGATCTTTTGCACTAATTCATTTGCATTCTGGCCGTTAGTTTCCGAAATAGTTTATGAAATCTAAGTTCGTGCAACAAAACAGTCGATTACAAAGAAAATTCAAACGTATTATTGTTATACGAAACTCGTTACTTCATAAGAAACTCAACTCACAGCTCATTGAAAAATTAGGAAAATTTTACCACTGGGATAAAGTTATTTGAAGTCAAGCAGATTCATTACATATTGCATTTTATTGTCATGTTTTTTAATTGTATTTTATGCTCAAAATTATGATTTTTGTTTTGGATTTTATTCTGCTTTGTAATTCTTGGTTAACAGCGGTCCGCAATGACTTTTGAGAAATTGTGAAATTAACTTGTTGTGAATAAAGAAAGATTAAGAAACTCTACAAGAAATTTTGCTATCAGAATTGGACCCAAAATGAAGAATCCCTATCGCAAATGCTCAAAAAATACTTCGTTAGTTGATTGAAGATCATGTTATGATTTTGATACTAATAACATTCGAGTCTTAGACTTTTGAATGCTATTATATCTTTAAGTTGTTCAATGATTAAAACAGTTATTACAAAAAGCGACCTCATAGAATCTTAATCTCATTTCATAGACCAACCCTAAATAATAAAATAGGTTTAATTCATTTTAGCACATTCTTTTATTAAGTATATAGAACTCGTTCACGTATTCTTTCATACGAAACTAAAATTTGGTACGGTACTGGAAATTTCTTTTGCGGATGTCTCAGAGGTTTCCTCGAATTCTCGTTTTTCATATGCATACCAGAGGACAAATCTTCGAAACGTAATCCTGCCTTAATCTGACTGAGAATTTCATGAAAGCTCCTTTTTGTGTAACATTTCTCAGTTAATGAAAGAATGAGGAAACAGAGAAATACGAAATAAGTGAAAGTCACTTTGGATTTCCTAAAATATATAACAGAAGTTTCTCAGATAATTTTTTAGTTCTCAAGTTTCTGAATTTTTTCTAATATGAGAATTTGATTTAATGTCTTATGAACAGTTACTTGTAAAAGAAATTAATTGTATGGCAGTAAATCTAACGATTTTCTAACATTCCCAATGCTGGCTCCTTGCCGTGCTTAGCAGTCATACAACAGAGCAGTGGTACGGCAGATGACCTTACTGCAGTTCTATCATATCGACAGCAATCCGGGAAAATGCTGCTCAAATTTGGACTAAGGTTTGATTCGAGTCAACTAGAATTTGTCTTATTTTTGTTTGCAGGTCACAAAGAGAGATGGAGATTCCTCGCTGCTGCAGCTTCACGATAAAGTAAGCATAGCTTTCAATGGCTAGACTTTGTTTTGCTGGTCAAGAATGTAGAAGTAAGACGCCTCCTTCCCTCAATCAGTCTGAGTGTACACCTTAGGCAGGTGTTAGTTCCCTCCGACCCAAGCCACCCGTGCCAGGGAAATTGTTTGATATATTAAGGCAAATACAATTCCTTTCAGCCACTTCAAGAGAAATTATGGTCAATAGAAAAGTTCATTTTTGCAGAATTGAAACAACAAGTTTCAGTTTGAAACGATGTTTCGCACATGCAGCATAGATCTTTTCATTCCTCTTCCACATTCAATTCTGATCTATGATTTACTTGCCATTGAAATACCGGGTGTCCCAGAATGATGTATTATTGTTTGATTGCTTACATGTCCATAACCAATGAACCTATTTTCAAAAACTTTGTTTTATTTGATTGCCTAAAGGCTAAATTGTATTTTCAGATGTTGGTTGCGGTTTTACCACGACGCTTTCATGTCGAAAAGAAGATCGATAAACTTGCTCAAATTCAAGCCTTCGATGGCATGAGAAAGAAACAGCCTATTTTTCCAGTCAACATTTTAGATGTGATACAAAAGGCTGAACTCGTATTAACTGAATTCGTATTCTCTGAATGCCATATATTCTATGAACGATATATAAGTTCAGCCTTTTGCATCACATCTAAAATGTTGACCGGCAAAGAAGACCGTTTCTTTTTCATCCTATCTAAGGCTTGAATTTGAGCAGCATCCTCAAATACAATCTAGCCTTTCGGCAATCGGATGAAATAAAGTTTTTTTAAATCGGTTCATTGGTCATGGAGATATAAGCAATCAAACGATAATACATCATTTTGGGACACCCGGTATAAACTCAATGTAATTGTCTGCTTTAGAAATAGAATTTAAATGTCAATGGCAAATAAATCATGGACCAGAATCGAACGTGGAACTCTTGTTCACATAAAAACCTTTCACCAGAATTTTTCTTTTATCTTGAGTCTAAAAGAGGATATATTTACCAAACAAAATTTTCACTTCTAAGTCAGCCTTTGACTGATGGATTAACTTTTTAGTTTTGAATATCAGCCACATACTTTTTATTCTACAGCCGGTCAAATATTTTAACCGTTTTCCCATCTACTACCCCTTTCACACTGGCAACTTAAACCAGCTTAAACTAGACCAAGTTACAAAATGTTTCTTTCTGATTGGTCAATCCAACGAACTGAATTCAGTTGATTGGTTGAGCTTTAACCAGGCTTATATAAAGATGGTTTAACTGCGTCAGTGTGAAAAAGGTATAAGTTAGCCTTTGACTGATAAATTAACATTTCAGTTTTGAATATCCGCCGCATACTTTTTATTTCACAGCCCGTCAAACATTTTAGCTCTTTTTACTCATCTAGTATAAAGAATAAACGAGAAATGGATAGTTAGTCGAATCAAAGCACGAACTAATTCAAAATACAAAATCTGCAACGAGAAAAGTAATCTTTTTGCCATAACAGTAGCCTGTATTTAGTCCGTCTTACCATTCCTTTGAATCCGCCACTCCAACATTCCATCAAATTACTTCGAACTACTTTGAAGGCAGGAAAATGTTTCTTTTTTAGTTTCGAACATACTCTGCTTTGAGAAAAGAGCATGATGCCCAGATTGTTCAAATTGCAATGGAAGCAGGTCTTCACATTTCACCAGAACAATGGTCATCTTTACTCTATGGAGATGATGATCATAAATCTCATATGCAATCGATTATTGATAAGGTAAAATTTTGATTCTACTGGTACTCCCTCTAAATTTTTATTCATATTTAGTCGATTTCTATTTAGTCAAAATGTGATCTGAGTTTCGATCCGGAAAATTCCACAATTTCTCTTTCTACTTTTTTCGGAAAAAATTATACCTGGTCTCAATATGTACTGTATTGTGTTAGTTTTGAGAAGCACTTCCTTAACCCTATAGTGGTTGGGCTATCTGACACGTCCTATTTTGGTTGGGGGGGCAAACCCCCCCCCCCTACCTAACTCTTGACTGGAAATAGATAGAGCAACCAGATTTGGTGTGCTAATAGCCCCACACATGTAGTTTATGGAAATACAAAAATTAACCCAAAATTAGCCGTCATTATTGCTTGCGTCAGCACTTTTCTTTGTGTGGTCAAGAAAAGTAGCAAAATCGGTCAAAATCAGGAAAAATGCGATAAAATTTTTTTTGGAGCACAATTTCCATCCAAACATTAAAATTATGATAGAATACATCAAATAGCACTACCCTGCAAAACATCTTTGCAAAATTTTGCAATTTTGCTACTTTTTCGCGAAAATTAATATTTGAGAATTGGCGATTTTGACAGAGTCAGTTCCGGAAAAGTGTCTCCCTCCCCCTCATTTGTCAAAATATTTTTATGAAACTTCTTGAGTCATTGCTTAATAAGTATTAGCAAAAAGTCAAAAAGTTTCCGGGCCATAATTGCTATCCTGACAGAGTTATAACAAAAAGTCTACTTGGGGGGGGGGCAAATTTGCCCCCCCAACCAAAATAGGGTTAACTTCGTTAACAGCTAGTTTCTGTTTAGTCAAAAGGTGATCTACATTTCGAAACGGAAAATTTCCCAAATTCTCTTTCTACTTTTTCGGAAAAAATTATACCTGGTCTCAATATGTACCGTATTGTGTAACTTCGTTAACAGCTAGTTTCTGTTTAGTCAAAAGGTGACCTGAATTTCGAAACTATATCTGGTCTCAATATGTATCGTGTGTTAATCTTAAGACTTCTGGAGGGCACTGTCTTCTCGAAGTCGTTAAGAATGTAAGTTGAGTAATTAATATAATGTTATCGTGGTCAATGCCGGAGGCTAACTATTCCTGCTTCAGATTTTCAAGCTTGCAATTCTGAACGGTGTTTAACTCTTTTAAGGGACTTGGCTCCTAATTGTCCATAATCATATCAATGATAGGGCCCAGAGCCATAATTTTTAAGTTCTGTCTTCCACTTAGTCAAAATTAACTCCTTCATTGGGGATAAAACGATTTGAAGCAAATTTTCATTTTTTCAAAAGGTCTTTTCAAACATAAATTGTTTACAAATTTAAAGCTATCCGCAGACTCCCAGATAATGTAAATGATACGTGATTGTTTCAGAGATGGTTTGCCTTAAAGTTAAATAAGATAACGTACACACGGAAAAACAGCATCATTGTCAAATTTCTATCCGCATCATTGTCAAATTTTGGTGATTTTCAACAGTGATTTTGGATTGTATTTTTTCAACGGTGTATTTTTTGCGAACTTGCACGTACGCAGTCGTTATTGTGTCAGCCACTGAAGTATTCTTCCAGCAACTTTTCGCCTTTCTTTACCAATTAATTTTTCTTAATTTAGCTGCAAACTCCAGCATCATTCAGCTCAAGTATTCAAGAACTCATCATGGCCTTGCAACGAACACAAGACCCAGCTGATCTTCAAAGGCTGAAGGTTGATTTCGAGCGATTAGCTGACATAGATCCAAGCTCAGAAGGACCCCCTCCAACATGGGAAGAGCTTAAAATTGTTATGGAATCACTACAATATGTTGTAGAAGGCCTTGTTGACTTTGTCAGGGTAAGATTTGTCATCAAGTTAACAAGAACAGGTCGTGTAACGATACCAAGTGTCCCAAAATAATGTATTGGCGTTGGAAAAACGCGACATTTTTTTGATTAAGTGTCGCGAATTGACCAAAATGGGAAATTTCGCATCTCAACAAAGGCAACATCAATTAAGTTTCCAGAAGTCTGAAAGCCACCGTAGGAAGCTTCGGTTCTTTGTTTCGTAGACCTTTCATCTTTTGGATAATGGGTCTATGCATATGCTAAGGCAATTCTTGAGATGAATGCAAATTTTGTAAGAATTTCTTCCTGAAATTATGGTTTGTGTATCAGTTGGCAGCAGTTGGCTGAAGTAGCTATGAAAACAGGATGACTTCGCAAAGATAAGACCAAATGCGTGTACTCTTTTGTGCAGTCATTTCTGGATCGGCATCCGCTTGTTCAACCTTTTTGCAGATCAGATTTAGAATATGCTTAGGAAAACGCAGCCAAAAAATAAATTCTATAACCAGTGTAAGGACGAACAGTCTCATTTTGACCCTCTTCAGGATGCCATGATGAAAAACAACATCGTCTTGATGTCATAGTAAATCCAAAAATCCATTAGTAATATGGTGAAAAATCCGTAACGTGGTAATATCGAAACAATCCGGTTAAATATATAGACAAGTGCATGTTAGTGACAAAGTAATACATATCCAAAAATATACCGGGTGCGCCAAAATAAACTATGCAATTTTAGCAGGCCACGATCAATCGTACACTGGACCGATTTTGAAGATGTATGACTTAATCTTTAGCAGAAAGCCTTAATTAATTGAGAATTCTTTTGACCTTCTTATTCACGAAAGTCTCTTAATCCTTCGGGACCACCCTTCCCTTAATTCTCAGCAATCCTCAATCCCCCTGGTACTGTTCTGAGCTGTTTGTCTCCGTTTTTCTACCAGTATTACTGGTTTTTACCGGTTTCTCTAGTTGGTTTTCTCCCCTTTTGCACACAGCTTCATCTTTATATGGCTATTTTGCCCTTTTTTGGACTACTCCCAATTCTCACTGGCGTGTATCTCTTTAGTATTTAATCGTTACTCCACCCAGTCAACTTGCTGAGGTTGGACCTAGGATGGCTCGAAACGTTCTAATTTAATATGGCTTACCCACTTGATTTATGTCACCTGATTTATGTCACTCTAATTATAACATGGACTTGTCAATTTTCTAACTTATTGATTATGAAATATGAGTCAATGAACATGATGTTTTTTGTCGTCGTACTCGCCCTAAGCCTGAATTAGATACTAGGATTTTTTGCAAATTTTTTCATTGTCAGTTTTTAGAGCTAGAAGCGAGTTTCTTAAAATTTTAATTTTTGAAAACACTAAAAACGAATCTAATTCAGGCTTTCTGCTAAAGATTAAGTCATAAATCTTCAAAACCTTTCGAGTGAAAGATTTATTGTGGCCTGCCAAATGTGCATAGTTTATTTTGGCGCACCCGGTAGTACGACAGATCTGAAAAAATTAGAACGTTTCAGCACTAAACTTGTGCCATCCTAGGCTATAAAATCAAAAATATATGTGCTGGTTTTATAGCACTGATTATGGAAACTGGTTAACTATCAAACAGGATAACAAGGAAAACATGATTTACGTAACCGGTATTGTATTATAACTGGATTATAACTGTCACATTACAGCCCTGAAGAAGTCCTGCATGGCAGGACGAAATATTGGCATAATATAAATTAATCATATTGGCTGTTGTTTTTTGTCGCATTGCGGTGTTTGCCTTTAAACTTATTCATTTTTCGTCACCGCAAGCATCTTCGGATCCGACAATCGACGCTGGTATCGTGGCCTTTACTTTTTCAAATTATTATATCCATCTCTTTGACAGAGTATTGATTTTGATGATTATTTGAAACGTATTGTGCCATGGCATGGGGACATGTTTTTCAGTCATAAAGAATCCTGGACTGTTCCATCCTTTATGAAGCATGGGTCCCAAATCTTTAAAAAGGCTGGTGTAAAATTGAATGATCTATTTCTTTGAATTGAATGACTCCAAAGAAACGTTAGCTACTTCTCTATAATTCTACCGTTGGACTTTTCTGAAATCTTTAATATTTTCAGAGTTAGAACGTTTTTGTTCTTTTTCAAGAATTCAACAAAAATTTTCAAAAAAACTTAAAGCGATCGTAATTTCTAAACCGTTTGACGCAACATGAAGTAATTTCGAAGAAAACCATAGTTTATAAATGCCTACAATATGGTATCAAGCAAAAGCCTGTCACTCATTTGGTTTATGATTTAGAAATTTGATGACATCACATCTTCAAATGAGCTGACATTTAAAATACGCTGTAATTTTGAAAAATATTCAAAATTTCCAACGGTACAATTATAGATAAGTGTGTAAAGTTTGTTTCAAGCCATTCAATCAGAAGAAATAGGTCATTGAATTCTACACCCACCTTTTTACGCCGAGTTAAAGATTTGGAACCTATGCTCCTTTGTGATCTTTCAAAAGATCATTTGCAATGCATTTCCTCTTGAAGAAACATTTTCGAAATGAGTGCCATTGAGTATATTTGTCTCTTATAGAATCACAGTGGAAAGCTGAAGGGTACAATGGAATCGCAACAGGTAGGAACGTTTGATAAATTCAAATTCCTATCATAATTTTAATGCAGTGGTGTTTTTCAGCATATAAATTTTTTCGAATTTGATTAGTTTCTTCGTATTATGTAATTAGAAGCTATATTTATTCATTCGAATTAAAATAAGATCAGAAGATCAACTACGGTTGATGGTGATTATTTCTACCCGGTGAGTCAAAAAAGGAAAAATTCTGCTCCCTGACTATCAAAGCAGTAATATTGAAAACTGTCTCGTTTTATTCCCGATATGTCCAATTATGTTCAGTAATTTACCCGGCTTTAATCGGCCATTCCTTCCCATCGATATGGGAGATTTTCTGCGGAAAGCCCCTTTCGAAAACCTGCAAATACGAATGAAAACGACTAGCAAAATTTCCCTTTGTTTTCCTGTTCTCCTTCCTAGCAATTATGACACATGCATTCATGTATTTTGCCCTCTTGAGAGAATGCAATCCCCCTAAATTTGTTATTCATACCAAGGGGAAGACTTTTTCATTCCCCCAAGAGGATAGCACGTGCTAAGCGTGCTCAAGTCATTGCTGTAAGGTAAACATTTTTGGGAAAATTGCTCACGATTTTTGCACGTTTTTAAAGTTTCTTGATTGGATTTTTTTTTAGAAAATCCCTTGTAAAATCTGAACGGAGTGACTGATTTCAGCCAGGAAAAATTCTAAACATATTTGAACATGTTGGCTATTTAATCAAATATTGCAAAATATCATTGCTTGTATAGGGGGTCCCAAAAAAATTTTGCCCCGTTTGTCTGAAGATTGTGACAAAACGGCAAAAGATTCTCGCCAAACTTTTGCATGATGGTGCTCTTCAGGTGTTCAATTAAAGTTTGCAACCATCCCCATAAAAATCCGTTGAAAAATGATGGAGCTATGACCTTCAGGAGACCAAGTTTACCCGATCACTGAAACCAGCGGTCGGCCATTTTGTCTTACTATTTTGCAGCGATAAATAGCTTTATGGAATGAAAATGAAACAGCAGCCTCCAATGTCATAGCTCTCGTGAAAATTCCGATAATCCTTGGAGAGTTCCACTATTTCTGACCTCACAGAAATTATTTCTGACCTCGCGTGAAGATACTTATCACTGCAAAATAGTAAGGCAAAATGGCCGACTGCTGGTTTCAGTCGTCATGCAAATGTNTAAGCAGCAATAACAATAGGTTAATTGTTCCAGAAACAATTTAAGAGCATGATTTCTGTGATTATTAGTAACAAAACCAAAAGTAGGCAAGTTTAATACTGTAGAAGTAAAGGTGGGATTTGGAGAACTTTCTCCAACTCTGTGGGCGTATGGCAGTGTGGTCAATCGTCGATCATTGATAAAAATTAATTGCAATAACCTGAGGTGCTGCTGAAGATAGTGAATAACTGGATAACTGGTTGATTTCTGTTGTTACAGAGTCTTACTAACAAAAATTCAATTCATCAAACTTTGTTAAAACTCCGCGAGCTAATCATATCGATTTTCACAACCCTAAGCGATAGTAAATTTGAAAATTTTCTACCCTAAAGGGTAGTAAATTGCAAAATTCAGGACCCTAAATTTTGCAACGGGTACGTCACCTTGAACTACCAAGTCCCCCCCTGGGGGGAGCAATGGCCTCTCGAATTCTTTGTGAGAGGCCATTTTTTACTCACCCTGTAGATGCAGATCACGTACCAAGATGCTTTCCTTCCAATCTCCGATTTCATTGCCTAATTTGACATAGCAGGCTCAATGCCCATACCATATAGACACTATTATAGGGATGTATGCTCTTTTCAGCAGGACCCGGTTGTTCAAAACTGGTATTAGGCTAATACTGGATTAGGACTATGCAAATGACTACATATTTATGCTTTTAATCCAAGATTAGCGCTAATCGTGGTTTGAACAACCCGCTCCAGAAATATTGAAAATGACCTTTTATCTCACTTAAAGGGTCTGTTTCATCCAGCATCCCTTGCACGTCCCGTCTCTTGGTTATCCTTTGTTGTCCGCCATTTTCATGGGCCATGAAAATGGCGGCAACAAAGGCCAACCAAGAGATGGCACGTGCAAGGCATGCTGGATGAAACAGACCCTTTAATCATGTGACATCATAGGCATTCCCTTGCAAGACTTTTATCCCATATGTTCTTTGCATTTTAGCAAGAATTTATCATATTCGGTATCAACAATCCATCATCTCGTTGCTCAGTTTTTTTCTGGTTGGCTCTCATGTAAGGGCAGATGCCCTTATATTTGCAAATATACTTTGCATAAAAATGTAGAACCATTCTCAAAATGTGACCAATAGATCGGAAGTAATTTAAGGTGGAAATCAATTAAAATGCATAGAACACTGATATCTGACGCCTTCAATCTTTAAAAATCAAACTTTCAGTGTTTAATTTTCATGCTAACATCACGCTTGTTCGCCACAATTTAGCGTTCTGTTATTCTATACTTTTTGTTTTTGAATAGACACCAAACAGCAAGTACAAGACAAACATGTGCAGAGACATCCAACAACGTAACAGCTGTCCAAGAGGTGCACAATGCAGTTTTGCACATTCAGCTGAAGAACTTGACAAGTAAGTCTGCATTTCCGTTTTAATATGCATTAATTGCAAAAATTTAGGGGAGTCTAAAGAACCCTCGATTGCAAGAATAGCATGAAGCAATGAATGGGCAAGGGCAAGAAAGCAAGTTTCCTGCAGGGGCAAGAAACGTCACAGAAATCTACTAATTAAAGTAGAAAGGCACATTAACCTGTTGTTTCACTAGCCCCAAAAATATGAGGGTGTATCAAGAAACATGCTAGAAAATGCAACTATATTTCCTATGCCACTAAATGAAATTTGTTCATAGTTTATCAAAATTTATGCGACAGGGTATCACAGGCAAAAATTGCCTTCTTCACGATATTTGAGATGCAAAATTTTTATGCGACAGGGTATACTTTTGACCTATTTTTTATGCGACAGGGTGCAGGGTATGGAGAGGTTTTCCGCACACTCCCGTCACTTCCCTAGTCAAGTACCCCTCCCCCCCTCCGGGCTTCTGGCTTATACAATTTGCTTCTATTCTATTTGAAGGTATCGCAAGAAGAGGAGCACAGGACATCACATTGTCCCTGTTATGCTTAATCGTAGCGGATCATCAATTTCTCCGGAGACTGTCAGTAGCCCAGGTATGGAGAATGGCATGAATAGCAGCAGAGAATCACCAGATGAGATATTAAGGAATGGCAGCAATGGAACGCCTGGTCTCTCCGTCCAAACCGGTGGAGGTAAATTTCCTTTTCGTTGAACCCAGGGAGATTCTTTTCTTTTATACCGGGTGTCCCAAAATGATGTATTATCGTTTGATTATGTCCATAACCGCTGAACCGATTTTCAAAAACTGGTAAAACCACAACCAACATCTTAAAATAACATTTAACCTTTAGGCAATCAAATAAAACAAAGTGTTTGAAAATCGGTTCATTGGTTATGGACATGTAAGCAATCAAACAATAATACATCATTTTGGGACACTCGGTATTAAATCATTTTACAATATATGTTACTATTTAACGCTACTTACAAAACTACTTTACGATACAACAAAAAACGATACCTTAGAGAGCAAAAGTCTATAGCAACTCCGCAGCATTACATAAAACTAAAAGCAAACGTCTTCTCATCATAACCAACATTGAACGGGGGGAAGGGGGGGGGGCGCAGCTTTTCTCAACATATTATGTCCAGGATTGTAGTTTAACGTCCCTTCCGAAGGACGGCGAGGTGAGTTGCGAAGTCAAGCCTCCGAGGTCACCCATCCGGAGTTTGACCTCACTCGACCGAGCTTAACTTCAGTCTCCTGACGGAAACTGATTAAGCCGCTCGGCCACTCACCTCGTAATTGATTGGTGATTCCAAACCTACCAAATTCTGAAAACGATAGACTTCGCAGAGACGGAAAAGCATTTCCCAATCAAACACAAAGTTCCTCAAAACAGCAGGTTTCAGACACATGCTGGCGAAAATTAGGTTTCCGGTTGAAAAACACGAAGACGGATGTGGTGCTTGACAACAAATTTGCACTGACTCGATTACCGTAGCAACGTGAGCAAATTCGCCTCGTTTTCAGAGTTTCGTAAATGAAAACGAGAATCTCTCCAAAGCCTGCCAAACCCTTTTGGGGCAGAAGGCTCAGCAGGCCTTCCAAACTTGCCAAACCTGCCTTTGTCGGAATTTTGGAGTCAGTCAAACACAAATTCCGAGTCTACCAAGTCAACCGTTCTCAGAATTGGTACCAATCAAGCACACCCTTGTTTGAATTGCAATGCGTTTTGTACTGACTAGGGCAATCTCACATACTACAAATCACACTACAACCTGTCACTATCGCGTTGAGATGTCCGATTTTTTGTTGTCAAAATTGGTCAGATTTATATGTTGTTAAGTATCTTTGTAAAGTTTCTTGGACTGACCACCCGTATACGCCTCTTGGCCACTCACCTCATCTCACTCAGAAGGCATGGCCACTATTTTTCTGTTGTATTCTTTACATATCGAAACCCCGTCTGCAAAGGCTGCTTTGCAAGGGGCCGTGAGATCAGATCAGTTGATCTACCCAGACCTACTCAGATCAGGTTGTTGATCTACATGCCAAAACAAATTGAAGATTGGCCATGTAATCAAATTATGGTGATTCTGCAAGCAGGGGTACTTTTTTGGGATACCCGATAAGAAATTTGCAGCCTGATTTGGAAAGCTTGGTTTCTGCTTACTGTACGTAGTTTGCAGACGTACGTGGCTTAATTGAGAAACAATCATTCCTTGTTTTATAATGTTACCTTTTCTTTCTGATATCAGATATTGTGCAGGGCTCTTACTACAGAGCGAATGGTAGCAACTACGTAAATGGGAATGCTATGAATGGGAACGTCATGAATGGAAATCACATTGCGAATGGGGCAACAATTGCCAATGTCAGTACCATTCCTAATGGCTCACAAATAGTAAATGGAACAATCGTCACTCATGGAAGTCAACTATCAAATGGCACACACATGCAGAATGGCACACACATGCAAAATGGCACACACATGCAAAATGGCACACACGTGCAAAACGGCAGTCACCTGCAGAATGGCACACCCATGACAAATGGTGCACATATGACAAACGGTGCTCATATGACAAATGGTGCACATTACTCCAATGGCACTCGTGTTGCTAATGGCACTCATAATGGCGCCCCGGCCCCCATGAAGTCTGCGGCTCATCTTGTTAGCCCGGCTGGTATTCCAAATGGATTTCAAAGAGTTAGCTATGCAAGGCAACCCATGATCCAGACAGGTTTGTCGAGTTTAAGCAACTTAAAGGGGCTCCGTCGTCAAAATGTAAACAAAACTATGATTTTTGCAGTTTTTTGAAAGGTGATATCACACAGGATTTTCGTTTTTTTTTTCAAAATGAATGTTGCCGTTTGGCTTGTACTTCACTAAGGAACAAACCAAATATTCATATCTTCTACGATTGCTCGGATGTAAGTGGATGTTTAACGGTCACTTTTTTGTGGTTTGGGTGAAGCCACCAAACAAACTGCAGAGAACAATGCATGAACAATGGATAATCCCCAACACGTTCTAGTTTACGGATTTGTGTACTGTTTGACGACTGAGACCCTTTAAGGGTAGAAATTTTCGCGGGAAGAATCTTTCCCGAGTTGGAAAAAACACGAAATTTTTGGAATTAACTTTCACGAATCAGCCAAGATCGGAAATTTCGCGAGAATAAGCTTTCGCAAATAAGGTTTCTTATCAAATTTTGTAGTGTCTCAAATGTTCCTCGACTCTTCAATTACATTTCCGAATCTTCCATACCTATGCTTGTTGGTAGGCCCTTTTCAGTCATTTTGCAACCGCAAAGTTTTTATAAATTTAAATTCACAAATTTTGTCAATGCTTGTAACAAGGTGAGAAAAATCACAAAAATACTTTGATCTTTTGGCTGTCAAGCAAATATTGATTCATTCCAATCCATTCAGTACTCTTGATGTTATGAATCTTCAAAAATGGGAACTTTTTTCTGGTTCACCCTCTATGTCTCTCATCATTATGTCATTTCTCTGTTGTTTTGAGGGATGCGTCCTTTGTTATTTGATCAAGTATTTTAGGCCTTTCTCAGTCATTTTGCAACCACCAAGTTTTTGTAAACTTGAATTTGCCAACTTTTCCAGTGGCTCGTAAGAAGGAGAGAAAAATCACAAAAATACTTTGATCTTTTGGCTGTCAAGCAAATATTGATTCATTCCAATCCATCCAGTACTCTTGATGTTATGAATCTTCAAAAGTAGGAACTTTTCTCTGGCTCACCCGGTAGACAAGTATTTATTTCTTTTTCGCAGATGGTGCAATGATAAACGGAGCAATTGTGCAATCAGTCCCATATATTCAATCACCAGTGCCCCCTCAGATGCAAGCAGCCCCGCAAAACATGTACATCAGCGGTGAGCAACAGATGTACCAGTTCCCTGCCAATCAGCAGTCGTTCATACGCAATGTGCCGCAAGCCTATACAAGTGATAACTTATTACAGTTTTCCCAGTATCAGCCCTATTGTCGGTCTCAACTTATTCCATACAATCCTGCTGCCGGTAGAGGTACTAAGGAAAAGGATAAAGAGGAAAATGAATTGGATAGAAGCATGGAGCTAAGAAAAGGTTGCATCACAAGAGGAATGTTTTCTGATAGTCTTGGCGATGATTTGAAGGTGATTTATCTTATTGCTATTCAATACATACACACATACACACATACATACATACATACATACATACATTCATACATACATACATACATACATACATATACATACAAAGTCTAGGTGAGTATATCCACAATAATTGTGGCTCTTCAACTCGAGTTAAACCATATTCATATTCAAGCTTGGCCCGGCAGTTCTTCCCAATGGTCAATGGACCTTTTAGCAGTTCTAAAAAAGAGCCTGGATCGAGTGTTATTTTTATAAATTTGTATACGCGAGGTTTGATAGAATGCCGTCAGAGCTTCTATCATTATTGTGCCCATTCGAAAATTTTACAAATGTAGCAAAATATCGTTCGATTCTGATGCTTTTCAGAATAGCTAAAAGGTCTATTAGGCTAAGGATGGCGTTGAGCAACCTTTTACCAAGATGCTATGTGTTCCATTTGAGAATTGTTAACAATACTGCAGGAATAGACCTTTTCGAAGAGGTCTGGGACAGCACGCTACTTTTCTGGAAGATGGCGGATAGGAGAGCGAATCTTCTCCGCGATGCTGAACTGGAGTTGCAGTGGGGGAAGTCGTGGACCGAATATGGGATTTTACTCCCGTTACATGGTTCATAAAAGACCAGAAAGGCTTCAGCATGAAGATGGCCGTAAAAGCTTTATTAAGCCCCCGGGGGTCTTATTTAATCTCGGACACTCCAGGGACGGGCTTATTAGAGAGGGGGCTTATTCACAAAATCAAATGACAAAGATATATTCACATCATATTTTGCGGATTCAATATACAATTTTACGAGTCAAATACATAAATTCGACATGGTTTTATCTCAAACCATATCAAAATTAACATTTAAACTCATTTTGCTCAATAAATCGAAAACCTTTCGTAACTTCTGGAATTTGATATAAGGGGGGGGGGCTTGATAGAGAGGGGGCTTATTTAAAGTGTTTGCTCAGAGGGGAGGGGCTTATTAGAGATGAGGGCTTCATAGGGAAAGGGGCTTAAGTTCAGTTCAGTTTAGTTTTAGTTTAGTTTACGTTGGTTTAGTTAAAGGTATACTCATGTAAAAATGAGTTATTACGTGAGGATGATGATAATATATAAATGTTTGTTTCTGCTTACTTTTTAGCTGGACACAGACAGAAACTCAAGTATGCTCTTCAACAGCAAAAATGATCAGATCTGGGGAGATTCTCACAACAAAGGGAGAGGCTCAAGTTTAGGAAGTGGACTAGACACGTCATCAGAATACTCTTCAGAAACATTTTCACCACTTTCAACAGATTCATGTGGCTCTCCCCAGTCCTCTCAGATGCAAGGCTATCTGAATCCATGGAAGCAGTTTGAAACTGGGGCATCTGGTCTCAGTGAAAGTAGAGACTTCTCATCTCAGTCATCAGCACGTGGGCAGGGTGGTTTCAGCAGATCATCTATTTGGTCGCAAAGTAGAGAGGATGATTCACTTGTGAGTAATAGGTTTTACTGTTTTCATTTTTGGTTTTCATCCAGATTGCGAATCGAAGTTTGCTGTTTTCGATCGTTGTTATTCAAATGAAAGAAAAGTCAGCTAAAAATGAATGAAAATAACGAGAAACAAAGCAAAACGACTAATAACACTTGCCTGTGTGTAAACTAAGCTAACTCATTTTGCGCATAGTAGTTGATAACAAACTCCCTGAAAAGTGTTAAGATCCGCAGCAACTTCTTGCCACAGCTAGCAATTTATCCACTAAGAATGGGGGTCATGCTTTCGTTTCCCTTCCCGAACTTTACCAGATTTGGACGCTCGATCCAAACCTCTTTCCGAAGAAGTAAAAAGGCCTATTATTATCTTTCTTTTCCTTTTTTATGAAATATTACAATACTTGTGGATGTTCCATTCTACCATACTTTCTAATTACTATACCACTATACAGTACTACAGGGATGATACCACAGGGAGCAACTGACTGACAGCCTTAACCCTATCCAGACTAGGGGGGGGCACAAAGTGCCCCCCCTAGTAAACTTTTCCACACAGCTCGTCGAGTACCTCTAGAATAGTCTAGCTTTTTTTTGACTTTTAGTTTCTATCTATGAGACATCTTTTCATGTCAATTTCAAAAATTTCGACACTGATTCCGGGGGTCAACACATGACTTTAAATAGAGTGCTCCGCAAAATAAATACTTTTTAAGTTATTGATTTGGAACCACTGGCTCTATGACAATGAGACAAACATTTTTGAACTCGTCTTGAAACAAGCTTTCATTTGATATATAGTTTATTGATTTTTGATGACGTCATCAACAATTGGTTGTTGCGCATGCGTACTGACGAAAAACCATGTTATGCTTCATTTTTAGACAAATGAGTGACATGATATGATGCAGCAGGTCTTTTTATGTATATTTAGCATTTTTTGCTAATTTAAAAAGTAATTTATAATCAATTTTAGGCAAAAGTCGCTATTTTTTTGTACAAAATAAATAAATGCTGACATCAGCAAAAATATTAGACTTACAAAGCCAAAATTTCAAAATAAGAATTAGAAGGATATAATCCTTCTATGTTTCAAATATCACGTCGATATATTTTATCAATTTGGAGATACAACGCGACAAAGTACATGTGGTTTTACACCCAAATTAGCAACATTTGCTGACGTCAGCACTTAATCACGTGACATAAACAAAAACAAATCACACCATCTTGTTTGTCTTATCATGTTTGTTACTTGTGCCAAGTTTCAAGTCTCTAGCACTTATGATTCTGAGAAAAACCAGGGGGGGCACTTTGTGCCCCCCCCTAGTCTCCCCAAAGTTTCAAAAAGCCTAGTCTGGATAGGGTTAAATGGTCATTAATATAAAGACATACAAAGGGCATACAAATGAATAAGAACTTAACAGAACGCTACAAAATACCACACACGCGATTAAATACTGATAAATACTGGAAGCTATTTGGCATTGGATGACTTGCCAGCATACAATCTCTTGCAAAAGTGTTGAACCCCTACGAAAATCTATGTTTTTCGGAAATATTGTCCCCCCCTCCCTCCATTCCAATGTTGCTTGCCTTGGCGAATCATTCTTTTAGTGGATCTGCATGAAAAACACCTCTTTGCCAGGTAATCAACATTGAAACGGGGGGGGGCGGGGGGGGGGACAGAAATTCGAATTTTTTAATAGGGGTCCAACACTTTTGTAAGAGATTGTATGTGCATGATGCTGAACAGTAGGAACCCCCGGCGAGAGAACAACAATGACAATAATTGCTGCAGCCATACCACTCAATACATTGCGCCTGTACTTCCAGGTCTGGATTCCTGATAACGATATCATTGATTTGAAATATTTGAATTTGTATAGATGAATTTTCATTCACACTGTTTCTTTTATCTTTCAAGGGCCTTCTTACTCAGAACCTACCTTTTAAGCCTGATTGGGAACGAAGGTATGTAGAGAATCTTACGTTATCTCCACAATTGACAAAAAGCATGGTTCCATACAGTCATGAGACGTGTAGTATCAAGTCAAGCAGAGCATAGGAATCCAATCTTTGAAAACATTGCAAGACTTGTTGGTTGATGCATCTTTCGTTTGATTTATCAGCTTTAAAGGAACTTCAGGCATTTCGTTATGAATAGTCATTGGCAATCTTTGATATCTCGATTATTTTCCGAATAATAGCGTCTTGTTGGTTCCAACCAGCATAGGTTCCAAATCTTTAAAAAGGTTGGTGTAAAATTGAGTGACCTATTTCTTTGAACTGAATGACTTCAAAGAAACTTTAGCTTTTTCTCTATAATTCTACCGTTGGAATTTTCTGAAATCTTCAGTAGTTTCTGAATTAGAATGTTTTTCTTCTTTTTCAAGAATTCAAGAAAAAATTTCAAAAAAACTTAAAAGCATCGTAATTTCTAAACTGTTTGAGGTAACATGAAATAATTTCGAAGAAAACCATAGTTTATGAATGCCTACAATATGGCATCAAACAAAAGTCTGTTTATGATTTAGAAATTTGATGACGTCACATATCAAATGAGTTGAAATGTAAGACACGCTGTAATTTCTAAAAATATTCAAAATTTCTGAAAAGTCCAACGGCAGAATCATAGATAAATATCTAAAGTTCGTCAGTAGTCCGTGATCTGACAAAGAATCTGGAGAATATTTAATTGGGAAGTATTACAAAAAGTCCAAACTATTCCTCTGATTTTCATTTATCATTTCATAAATTTCTAAATACCTTGCTTCATAAGTGAAAGTTTAGTTAGCAGTTTAATTGTGAGATTGCAAAGCTGAGTTTTCGTTGTTCTCTGCATAATATTTAAATGATTTATTCACACAATTTGCCAATAACTTGGATTTTTGTTCAATTCTTTATTGTTTTTGTTTTCTCTGTCTACATAGGACTTTAAACATTTTCACTGGGATGTCCACTCCTTCTCAATGTTTCTCTTGTATGCCAACAACTTCGTTCGCTACTCTTGTATGCAATCATAGCTATTTGTAAACATCTTGCGGGATGCTGGCTATTTGTAAACATCTCGCGTGATGCTGCATCTCATTTTGTGTTTGTGTCCTTTCTTTCTTTATAACATCGTCTTGCATTCCTTTCTTTTTTTCTGGAGGGCAGTTTCCTCCATAACACAATTTGTCTTTTCAGGAAAATGAGTGATGTTGATTCAGATGCAATCTAAATGTAATGCAGGGAGTATTTTAAACTGCAAGCTGTTTGTAAAGATGTTGCCCTAATAAACTGACCACACGAGTCTCCGTTTTCTATGCTGAATTGAATAATGGTTATGGCTTCGAACTAGACTGATGCCAATATAGCTTCGAACCAAATGCGCCGCATTTAGGACGAATCCAATCAAATCTCGACCTCTTTAACATGGTCAAACCATGTGCCTTTTTGGATCAAAGTTCGAATTTTTGAAACGAAGCAACTTTCGAAGCGTTGCTCGATTTTTCATTCGATGTTCAAAGGATAGATGACATTCGATTTTTCTTCAGATTTTTCGTAGGACTTTAGTCCATTTTTAGAACCTGTTTGGTCGTGAGTCCTGGTATGAGTGAAAATCAAAATCAAATTGAAAACATTGAACGAAAACAAGGAAAAGACCTTTTAGCTATTCTGCAAAAAGCCTGGATCGAGCGTTATTTTTTATATATTTTCATATGCGAGGTTCGGTTGAGTGGCGTTAGAGCTTCTATCACTATTGTGCACTTCGAAAATTCTACAAAATGTAGCAAAATAAAGAAGTGTCATTGTTTCGAAATGATGCCTGAACAGGCCTTTCCTTCCTTCGACAGACTCTTGCTAAGAACAAATGTAAACTAGAAATATAGAATATAGAATAGATGATGCGGCATTGACTACTGAAGCTCGCTAATTGAAGTGAAGGTAATAATGTGGTAACTAGCTCATAATGTGGTAACTCGAAACCACATCATGTGATGAAGGAAATTTCACGAAAACCGTTTGTTCGTTTGAAATATAGCATAAGGGGTACATCAATATTCTATGTCATAAAGCTGAAAAGTGCCATGACAATTATCGATCAGAAAACCAACAACAAAATCCTTCCCCAGACACATTTGGGGTCAAAATCATACTTGGTTCAAACTCTGAAGCAATATTCTACTAATATGTTGGTCTTCAATTACCTGAAACGTTATTTTTCCAAAAGAATTCATGGTGTGCTATAACGAAGTGCAGAAAGAGTTGGGATAAGAAATTTTGATTTCCATATATTTGACCTTGAATTTGCCACCTCATGAAAAAACACACATTTGCATCAATTGGCTAAATATTCAATTGTGTTGAACATAAAACCTGAACCAAATGAGATATCTTGCTGAAATTTTTTTTTTGAGATTCTCTGATGCTTGGGTCCCTTTGGTAAAAATTAGAAGCAATTTTGAAAACATCACCTGACAGGCATCTGTTGTTCTTATTTGGAATGACCCATTGCGTTCTCCATTTTGTTGTGTTGTTCTCAATCAGTTGTTTTGTTTTCTTCTTTAGAAACCACAACAGTGACCTCTTGCTGGCTAAGAAGCTTCAAGATGAGGAAGATAAAAGCCAGGGATTAAACCATTCTGCTGACACACAGGTGAGCTATTGCCTCTGCAAGATTAGTAGATGTATTTGTCAGGGATACAGTCTTTAAAAACCCATCAATATCAGATTCTTGTGCATGTCTTTTCAATTTCCTTTTATGGAGTTTGGTCGAAGATAAATGAAATCACATATTGAAAACAGCTGTGGCAAGATATTGTGTTGTGATTTTATTTAAAGAGTAATCTGCTAAGTAAACTTCGATTCATACATCGTAAATCCATATCTTCAATATTTTCGAAATTACCGCAGTTTTCATACTTCAACTCATTTGAAGATATGATGTCATCAAATTTCTAAATCGTAAACGAGAAGAGTGAGACTTTTGCTTCATGCCATGTTGTAGACATTCATAAACTACCGTTTTCTTGGAAATGTTTTCATGATTCGTTAAACAGTTCGGAAATTACGATGGTTTTTTTTAAATCGTTGAATTCTTGATAAAGGAAACAAGCACTCTGACTCTGAAAATATTTTGCAAATTTCAAAAACTCCAACGGTAGAATTATAGCAAAAGATCTAAGGTTTCTTTGTAGCCATTCAGTTCAAAGAAATAGGTCATAAGTTTTATGCCAACAAAATTTGAAACCTATGCTGTATTTAGTTATTGTTGCTATTTTAACGATATCCTTTGAATATTACCCCGCCTAAATCCTCTTCAATGTTTGTACTCTATTGCTTTTTAGTCAAGCTTTGAAGAAGCTTCAAGTGATGATGTGTTCCATTCAAGATACGGCGAGTGGTCTTTAAATGACCACAAGAATGTATCAGCACCACCAGGGTACCAGCAGGGACAGACACAAGCACCAATTGGCACAAGATCTACTAATTACAATGGCAAGATGAATGGTCTTCCAGATTTCTCCAGATCAAGTGACTTCTGGCGTTGATTTTTCTTCGGCTGGCTGACAAGGTTGGTTTGAGCATGTTCAACTTTTGATATTGATAGCAAGCATCTTAGATAGCTGCCTCTGGCACGTCTTATCACAGATGGATAGTTGAAGGTTTTTCATGTGTAATTTTTGCTTATTCGTTATGTTCTGTTCAATATCTTCCGTGCCAGGATTCACCAGAATTCATCTGCCTTAACAATTTTAAGTGCTGACGCTAACATCCGTCTTCCAACCATTGTAAGCAATTTCGACGACTCAGCTATCAGTGTGTAATGTCATTAATGTGATGTTCGATACCATAACATCTGGTCTAGTGTGAACGTTCTAACACAGTCATAGTCGTTGTACGACTCGCCTCAAGGAGCATGACAATAAGGAAGACATTAGCCATTGTTGTACCACACGAAGCATGCTAAAACTTATTTTCTTTTGTCATATTTATGGAGGTGTAATCACACAATTCACATGATATGATGGAAATCATGTTTTAATTGTGTAGGAGGTAGGAAATGAGATTATTGCATATGACCTAACGTTTGTTCCTCGTCAGATAACAGTCAATGCTCTCATTTTATCAACACAAGTGCTGAGAGGGTGAATTAGCACTGGTTCAGAATTGTAGTTCAGAGTTAATATCTGCATTTCAATTCCACTTCATTTGCAATTATTTTAACTCAAGAGAACACCAGCTTTTGCAGATTTAAAACATCACTAAGTAAGAGGTTAGATTATACAGTTTTGACCTCAATGGCTAAATGGTTACCTTTAATCGAAAATTTGTCCCACAGTGACCATATTTATGACGTCTTAATCAGATTAAACCCTATTCATTATCAAATTAAGACCTCCTGAATCATGCTTAATCGATAAAATCTAAGTAAATCTTAGATTTTTGCTGGATTGTTAAGTCCTGGTTTAACCTATACCATAATCCATAGATATTGTTGTAATCGCAGACATGACTAGTGAATCCTGTCTTAAGATGATAATCATGCTCATTAGCCTGTTAATCGAGTTGATGTTAGCTATAATCTTAGGTCTAACCAAATTCGTCAAGTCTTGACTTAACCTCTCCCTACTTAATCATAACCGTACTTTTAAACTCACGAATGAATAACAAATAGGATCCTATAAAGCTAAGATAACGTTGAAGTAATAATTGATTGAATCTAACCAATCAGAATTGAAACACGAGTAGATATTCTTCCAAACTGTATTGCTTCCCCTAAGAGATTTCCCAATGAAACTCAAACTTTCCAACTTGGCAATGCAATTCCAACCATCTCTTCATAAAAAGCATCTGCTTCAGATCCTTTTTTTCGGTAATTTATTTTTAAGTGGGCTGGAAAATTTCTTGCTATTTAAGCTAATTTAAGCCAACTATGCATTCCCCCTAGTTTAACGTCCCTTCCGAAGGGTCCTTTGCCGGCATGCCACAATTTCAAATTTTCTTAAAATCAAACCTTGTCTATAACGGAAACTATGGATCCACAGTGCAGTAGTTGAGCACAGGTTCCAAATCTTTAAAAAGGCTGGTGTAAAATTGAGTGACCTATTTCTTTGAACTGAATGACTTCAAAGAAACTTTAGCTGATTCTCTATAATTCTACCGTTGGAATTTTCCGAAATCTTCAATATTTTCAGAATTAGAGTGTTTTTCTTCTTTTTCAAGAATTCAAGAAAAATTTTCAAAAAGACTTGAGACCATCGTAATTTCTAAACTGTTTGACGTAACATAAAACAATTTCGAAGGAAACCATAGTTTATGAATGCCTACAATGTCTTTCACTCATCTGGTTTATGATTTAGAAATTTGATGGCGTCACATCATTAAATTAGTTGAAATGTAAGATACGCTGTAATTTCCAAAACTATTCAAAATTTCTGAAAAATCCAACGGTAGAATCATAGATAAGTATCTAAAAATTCTTTCAAGCCATTCAATCAGAAGAAATAGGTCATTGAATTTTACACCCACCTTTTTACGCCGAGATAAAGATTTGGAGGCTATGCTCAGTAGTTGAAGTGATAGGCCATTTTCAAGGGACGATTGTTTAATGTTACTCCAAATTTTGGTGAGTTCTTTACGCTCCCATTTCCATATACCCATAAAACGTAAGACAATATGTTTTTATTTGTGATAAAAAATACAAAAAATAACTCCCATTTTGCCTTGTAGTAGCAGATTTGGAAGTATATTTACTCTTGTGAAGACAAAATCCTAAATTAGATCGTAAAATCTTGCATTGTTATCATGTCAATATTCCATTAAACATTAATGGTCTTATGCTTTAAAATAAGCCACCCATATACCCATAAAACGTAAGACGAATAGTCACTTATTACAGTATATTTTTATAAAAGGACTGCGTAATTTTTATTCTGGTATCCATTGCAGTGTAGTTCTGTCGGAATTGTTTGTTTGTTAATGAAAATTAGCAATTAGTCGTAATTGTATCAGTATGTATCACTCAACTTTTCAATCAGAAGTCCTTAACTCTGCCTGTATGCGTCCCCACTCATTAAGCAAGTTGATTCCCCATAATTTTAGGTTGATTGCCTTAAGGACACGTCAAATTGAAATGAGACAATCCACTGACAGTTTCTGCACTGGTCGCTTCGCCGATTACGAACGTGAGCAAAAAAGAGCGGGAAACTTCGTTGACTTTCAATAACGTGACCCATCTATGTATGCCTTCGACTACAACAAACACAAATTTAGGCCAATTTTGCCATTGTTAACCATCGATCGCCATAATGTTTCCTATCGCAGAGAAATTACAGGGGTTCCAGGAGTGCCAGTAAAGACTAGTTTTGGTTTCTTTGGTTCCCTGGAGATACGGTTTATGAAAACAACAGCTGTGTAATTTGATGCAGATTACATCATCGTTGCGGTCGGCCTGCCATTGTTACAGTAGGAAAACTTTTGTTATGTGAGAGCTGTTATCTCATTGGCTGTGGTTTTGAACTCGTGGTTTTCAACCGACCGCAACGATTATGTAATCTGTATCAAATTACACAGGTGTTGTTTTCATAAACCGGATCACAGGGAACCAAAGAAACCATAACTACAGTCTTTACAGACACTCCTGGACTCCGGGTGGAGAAATGTAAACTTCCAAATTTTTAACGAACATGTTTCAAATAATCCAGAACACAATCGTACTCTGGGGAACAATTTGTCATGATTTGGAAAAATGCAATGCATAGGATGGTGGAAGGGCAAATGTGGCTAAATTTGCATTTGCTGCAGATTTCACACAATTTGATTGGTTCATTTCGAAGAGGCGTCTCTAGTTTGCTAACCAATCAAGTTTTGGTACGCTTACTCTTTGAAACAGCGAACGTTGGCCATATTAAAATCTTGCTTAAATGTGTGGTTACGTGTACAGTTAAATACAATTATTTGTAGCATAACTGATTACATGTTCTAGTAGCTGCTCAATAAACAGCGCCATCCGGGAATCTAGCAACCCCATTGCATCATCATTAGGGTGTTTATATCAACTTTATTTTGTTCTTTGATTTTAAATTGGACCGGAGGTGCTTTTAGTGTAATAGTACGTGAAGAGAATACCACAGAGCCCCCCCCCCCTACTTCCCCCTCCAACTCTTGTGCTTTAATTCTACAGTAACTTCCAAAACGAGACGCGAGACGTCTGCCTCACTAAATGTCTTATTAATTAATGAATTAATTATCTTACATCAATTTAGATGTAAATATAAACACAATATGATATGATCGAATATGATAAAATACGAAGTTTTATTTCGGCAATGGTAATACGAAGGATTTTAGTTTACAGTCTGCCTTAAAGCTTGTTAGTGATATTGTTAGAGCACAAGTGAAAGTACTAGAGCACAAGATAGAGCCCAATTTTGAAATGTCTTCAAAAACTCTTTCGCTCTGGTTTTGCATTCTCAACATAAGACCTTTCAATAATTTGCAAGTCAAAAGAGACTGTATTAGCGATGCTAGCCTGTTATTGGCCTATTTCAAAGATTCACAAGGTCCTACAGGGGGGTGTCTATTTCTTATATACCGTAAACTCACTACCAGCTGATCTTTTTCACGGACGTTCAACCAGATTGTCCTGAATTGGTTACAGCCAATACTAAAAGCACCTCCTGCGGGGATTGTGCCAAACATTTTTTCACATTTGTATGATAGGTTTACGTATTTCTACGAAAAACATTTTGTTGAATTTGTGTTTTGAAGTTTTATTAGACTATTATTTATGGTGTACAATTTTTAGTTTTAATTAGCTAGTCTCAATTAGCCAGTTTTAATTAGTAATATTGATTAATCTTAGTCTTTAGTTTGAATGCGCGTTTTGTCTCTGTGTTCGTACCTTGTCTTGATTTCGTTTTGTTTAGTTATCAAATTTTTGTTGGCTTCAGTCACCGTGTGCCTAGACTTGCCCCAGTATATTTCCTAAAGTCCATCTCACCGATCCCTTCCCTTCCCGGATCCGCCATCCCAACATTCTACAATGAGATTCTTTTTCTCTCCACTTTGTTCCTTTACGGAATGTTGGATGTGTGGATCCAGAAGTGTGGGACAAGGGTGAACAGGATCGGTCAGACGGACTTCAGGTATCTGACCTTGGGCAAGTCTACCGTGTGCCAATTTCAATACCTTCGTGCATGCTGAATCCAGTGTGTCGACAATTCTAGACCTTTAAAGGGGTAGAGAGAGACTCAGTAGGTATTGCTAAAAACTTCGAACGGATTTGCACAAACTTTGTGAGCGAAGACTTTCTATAATAAAATGGAAGTGTCGTGTACTGTAATAATTGATATTCACCTGAAGCTTCAGCATATTTCTGACCGATATGGTATATTCAGTATGACAACATTCGCAAAATTTAGGTTTGCCACATTCTGAAACCAAAGCCTAGCACTGAAGGCCTATCAAAGCTTGAGGGAACCTAGAGTCTGTCTTAAATTAGATGTCTCGTAAAAGTGTCCGCGAATAAAAATGATTGAAGCGTTTCGCATGATCAACTTTGCGTATTGGCTAATCTCATGTTGCATCTAATTTGAGACAGACCTCAGAAGCGTACGTATGTGTCCCCCGTGCAGTAGGTTTATTCTCATGCGCAGTAGCGTTTTTGGTCGAAACTCTGAAGGGCGCATGAGCATTAACTTACTGCACGGGGGGATACATAAGTTTCCTCGGACAAACCGTATCTCGTCTGCCCAACAAGTACTACATCTCCACAAAAGCTTCAACGAACCATTCTCTTCAAAGTCTAGTGTTGAGATTCTGTTTGCCTCTGGCTATTCTCTATGTCATTTGTAGGCCATCGGTGGCTCTGGTCCCTAGTCCCTCAGTCATGGCAAATTGATATGTAGAAATAGATGTATTACATCCCCATTTCGTCAGTTGTCAGCAATATGCGTAGTCAGGAATATATGGATTAATGCAATGAAATGCTTCCAAATTTATTCTAGCAGCACCTCGTCTGGCAAGTTTAAGCAAAGCTGTCCAAAGGTTTTTGTCGCAATCAAGCAACGAGCTCAGTTGAGCCAAACGAGCTCAGTCTTCAAAGTTTTGAAACCGATTTTGCTTGTTTAGACTTGACTTACAATTTTAGTTCCCTTTGTCAGAGCAATCCTCGCGCATGGGCAAAGCATGATTGACATTCCTTTACCTTGTTTGACCACAGGTTGTTGATTTTTAGGCATTAGGCCATAACGGACAAACACTAAGATAGGCCGAACAGTTGATCTTCCCATTGCCCGTGGTTTGACCTTTGCAAAACTATCGCCAATTGAGACCAGTTTGATAACCGATACATTTTAACCAAAAAAACTTCTGTGTCATGGCCTTTGCTCTCTCCTTGTTCCGTCAGCATTGCTGTACCGATTTGTTTATTTTGAAAATTCCATGCTGTTTCCTAACAACTCTGTGCACAAATAGGCGAAAAGGCCACTGTGGTATCTATTCACCTTTACCCCCCCCCCCAATTAGTTTGCCTTTCTCAAATTCCTGATAGCTCATAGCAAATACAATGCAATAGCAAGACATTTTCGATCCGGGAATTGTAGCAAGACCAATCTTGTGTAGAGTTAACTGTATCAGTTACAATTTAAATATTCCGTAAGAATGAAATGACAATTGTTTAATAGGCCTCAACGGTCCGGTAATCTCCTTCGCATAACCATAGCAATCTCTCAGTGCCAGTTGTAGCATGTGGTTTAAAGATCTATAGATCAGAACCAGAGTGATTTGTATTCCTCTTATTTGTAATTGTCGTATTGTTAGGCTTGCTGTGTTAGAGCCAAAATATACTGACTTGAATGGTTCCTAGTAGAACTCTCATCACCGTAAAAACATTTAAAGGGGCCTTTGCAAGTTGCATGCTTTCTGAATACATCCTAGTGTGGTCTCTCTGTTGTCGCCATTTTCATGGTCCACCAACATGGCCGCCAACAAAGCGATGATATGTGCAAGGTATGTTGCAAAGGCCCTTTTATGTGTTGGTAACAAAAGGCAAAACATGTTGTCGTAGAACTATGTCTCAGCGTTGCCTTATTAATCCCAAGGCCCTATTTAGATTTATTCCTTGTGTGTTGTGGCTTTTTGACAAGATATCAAAGTGTTCCATTTCCTCAAACAGGTTTGAAAGTTGCAGAAATACTGTCACGCAGTAGACTTGCCCAAGTCTATCTCTTCAGTTCGTCTTAACGTTCCTTTTACGGTAGTTCCTGGATCCGCCATTTCCTGGACCCGCCATTTCCTGGATCCGCCATTCCAACATTCCGTCAAGACAGCTCGAGAGACTCTCTTGGCGGAATGTTGGAATGGTGGATCCAGGAAATGACGGATCCAGGAACTACCGTAAAGGGAACGGTAAGACGGACTGACTGAAGAGATAGACTTGGGGCAAGTCTAGTCACGCAGCTGCTTGATAGCTAAAACAATATAATTCTGTTTTTATACTCTCAGTCGCCATGCTCTTAAGGTACAAACTGGCGGCTGTTTGTGCAACAACAGGATTCTATTGTTTTCAAGAGCCAAGCAGCTGCTTGAGAGTACTTCTTTAAGTGATCAAGGCATCGCCCGGGATAGGCAAGTAAGACGTATACGTTACGTTTTGTGCTATTGGCCATTGGGCCTAAATTACTTTTCAAAGCGTGTAGTGAACAAAGGACAATCGTAGATTTCGAACGTTATTAAAGGCTATATTGTATCGATTATTTGTTTTGTATATTCATGGTAGTTTTCTATCGATATAGCTGGTGGTATGAGTTATGTTCGCTGTTTTTATTCTAGTTTAGTTTTGCTTATATACCCAATATCCTATATACTCGATTACATAAGGTCAGCATCGGCGTTAGGTTTTCGAAAACCCTGTGTTGTTGGTGAGTAGACTTAGGAGTGAGTTTCTTGGTTGCAGAAGGCGTGGAGTCGTATGCCAAACCGGCAATCATTACTGGTCAGACATGCAAAATTTGGGCATTGTAACAAGGACAGATAATGTTACAATAGAACTCGCTACTTTTCATTGATACCTAGATACAAAGCAATTTGTGATTACAGACAAAGGGAATTCCATGCTCGGTTGGTCAAGACATAAACAAAAACAAAGCAAGCCGCAAAAATTTCCCTGAAACCCGGGTCGCTAGCTCGGTCGTTGTGCATTCCAGAAATGGTTTTTAAGAGCAAATATTAGGACATTTGGAGGGGATTCAATTCTCGCACTTTTTAGGTGTAATTAAAACGCTAACTGGTCAGCTTCTGTACGGAAAAAATGAAATGCCCAAGGCAGAAGTTTCGATATATCCTTCTTCTTTCGATATATGCTAATATTTGCTCTTTAAACCCATTTCTGGAGCGCACAACGACCGAGCTAGCGGCCCGGGTTTCAGGGCAATTTTTGCTGCTTGCTTTGTTTTTGTTTATGTCTTGACCAACCGAGCATGGAATTCCCTTTGTCTGCAATCACAAATTGCTTTGTATCTAGGTATCAATGAAAAGTAGCGAGTTCTATTGTAACATTTTCTGTCCTTGTTTGGGCATTGTTGGTTCAAAATTAGCATAGTAATAGTATTTTTGTCAACATTGCAGTTATCTGCTGGACAAACTTTTCCCTGCTGTTGTTCGAGTGGTTCCACCATAGACTTTCTTTTCGACTCACTTGTTGGTATGTGATTTGTCGCTACTACTACCGTTCAAGCTTTCGGTTACATATCGAGAAAGCGACCACATACCACTCAATTTATAAGTTAGTAACGACCCCTGTTCTACAAGGCCAACGCAGCATGCAATTCGGCAATGCTTGCTGTAGTGGAATGAGATTGCAGTTTGGCGTAATTGCAGTGTGAAGGCAATGTGAAAGTGTTGAGGCACAATGATGTGATCCGACGTTGCAGCCAGAACAGTTCGGCAGACAGGCCTCGATCCTCGGTAGAGCCACACCGCTTGAGCGTCATGGCAGGTCGCGGATTCGCTTTGATTACTGCTACAATCTCAGCGCGGCACTGTAAGAACCGCAGCTTCGCCTTCACTGCAATCGTAGATTTGCGTCAAGTTGTTTAAGGAAGTCCACTGCAAACGCAACAGTAGATTGGTTAATGTGGCCAACGCCCCATGTAGCCTGGAAAATCACTGACAAGCATATGTTCCAGCAACACTGAGGTCTTCTAAACTGGCACCAATATTCAAATTCCGTGATCCCCGCTCATGGTTCAATGATTGATTATTTGATCGTCTTGATCAATTGTATGAAATTAGTGCTTGATATTTGAATATGAACTGTTTTTTTCCATGTTATTACTGTTGGTTTTATCAAGTTGGTGTGGTACGTTTAATTGACAAGAGCACTTCGTTTGCTACGTTTGCAAGTTTGCCTTTCGGTCTCAAAAGCGCCCCACAGTATTTGTGCTTTGTAAGGTTCTAGATTTTGGCCGAAAATGTATTCATTCTCAGTGAAAAATGTACGCAAAATGCTTTTATTTGGCACCTATGCCAAGCTTCCTCAAGAAGAAAGGGGCTTCGAGCAGGATGAATATTAATCGAGCATGACGTTGTCCACTTTTGTTGTCACAGACATTTAACCGATTTTATCCGGTTTTCCCCTTTTTGCAAAGTTCACCGCAGTTTTTTAAGGCTTTTTCTGATCTAACGCGTTTTTGACGCTGCCTAGACTAAGCGTGCGTTGCTCCACTCAAGTCCCATCGATGGCCAAATGCATACCTTGCTTGGGTGCGGAAGATATACGCTTCACCTGTGAATTCATGTTTCAGGATAAGACCCCGTTTTCAACGCGCAGTCCTGCGCCGGTAGAAGTTTTGATCCGTAATAGAAGTGTGACGGATCAACCTTCGTTTACACTGTTTTGCTAACGAACATTCGTGTTCATTCTATCTGCAGAAAGAATTTCTTCCAGAGTGTGCAATCGCTCTAGAACCGTAACAACTTGTATGACATTAGCAGCTTTGGCTCTTTACATTTGCCGCCACACTACCTTGTCACGAGCAAATGACATCTAACGGTGGAGATTTTTAAAGATATTTTCTATTGCTATTATGCGATCGTTACTTTTCTAGGTAGATGCGTTATGTGTACACAATAGTGCATTGCTGCAATATGTCTCTTTTCTTGTCTCCTTCCTCGAGTCAAATCTGGGTTCCACAGGGGCCCCAAAAGCGACTCAATTTCTTGCAAAATCACCAAAAGGTTCTTCCAGATAGCATATAGGATTTTGGTTTGAGCCGTTGACCAAACAGCACTGTGCGCCTCTGCTTGTTGTTGGAATCTTCAAATCTAGAAAGTTGCCATGAAATGTGATAAATGGATTTTAGAAGATCCTTTTCACATGGGAATCAACTATTGTCTTTCGTACATAGCGAGATGCACTGGTTGGGAGTCGAACATTATTTGTACCAAAGACCAAATTCATCGAAGGTCTAGAAATGCTTCAAAAAGTTAAAATTGTAGTCGCAGAAATTGCCAGAAAATTATGCAAAATGAAGGAAATTTTTGTTGGAAAATATTTACGAAACTGGCCGCAGCCTCATCACCAATTTCGCTGAAGATAAAAGCTGCCAGATCACAGTTTATTTTGAATGAATGTGACCTAGTAAAGATGATATCGATATATCTTATCCCAGGCATTTCTTCAATCTCGTAACTTGAGATTTGCTACAAACCGAAATCAATCGTGCAAAACCTGTCAACTGGTTTATTTTGCAGGCATTTTCACATAACATCTAATTTGAGGCAGAATTTTCAAGCTAAGGAGTATTGCATGTCTTGGGGCTAACTTTCAATTGTTAAAAGCTGATTTTTTTGAAAGCTATTTGAGACTCGTATCTTAAGATCCTCTCGTAACCTCGTTCTTGGAAGCTCAAACCCCACGATCAGAATCTTGGAAAGTCCGAAACTACACAGACAGAAGGAACAAACTGTGAAGAAAAGAAGCAAAGGAATGCAAATAAGAGAATTTTCATGGGGTTCAAACCAACTTGATGTCATCAATGCGATATAAAGCGAACCATTTCATCTGACGTCACACTGTTGCACTATAAATTGGCTGCATTTTCGCTTTGAAACACATTTGAATAAGAAAGCGGCGACGACCTGCTCAATTTCTTGGTGAAGATTGAAGACTTTTACTCACAGAATGGATGAATTAGAAGCAATTCAAGTCAACGAAGGAGATAGCGGTGCAAAGACCAAAGGTAGTGAAATATTTTTTAGCCTACATTTACAAAATATTTGTGAACATTTAGGCACGAACATACACACAATTTTAAAATTGAAAAACAACGCAGACATAAAGCATGACTTCTATTTAACTTTTGTTTGCTCTTTATTGCTTGTTTCAGGTTTTTCGTTTCTTGTCTTAGTTTTTACTTGAGTTTTTTTTATTTTACCATGAGCTATAAGACACCAATTGCGTATCAATGTGAATGTTTTATCAGTAGCGACTAGCGAGCTACCGTAACTAAGATAAGGCTCAAATCCTTACTGGTTGTCAGAGCATGCGGAAATCATCAAATTTCATGCTTGTCAGCCAATGAGATCACCGCTTTCTAGCCCCTGGAGACAAAATCGGTCGTTTGAGGTAAATTTTCTAGTACCCTCACTAAAACTGAAATGGATGCTAAAATACTTCAGTT
>REGL01000077.1:175385-200072 GCA_004194395.1 Aurelia aurita complex sp. Pacific | reverse complement strand
ATTGACTCTGGTTTATGCTATGACTTTGAAAGTTGGTAGTTATTGGGAGAGTTTGGACTCGAGGCCATCAAGTGTTTTAACTCTTTCGTGTCGATGTCCGACGTATTGCAGTGGAAGCGTACTTATACAAGCATGCAAGACAAATCGCGATCATTGAACTCTTTCATTCTCTTCGCTCACGGACTTAGGTTACAGAAAAAGGGCTGATTTTGTAAGACAATAGCACGAGTTGGTTTTGATTGACACTGCAATTCAAAGCGATTAGCGATCGCAGACAAAGGAAATTCTCTCAACCAGTAATTCAAAACGAGCAAAGCCGCAAAAGTATCTCTGAAACTCAGGTTGCTAGCTCGCTTGTTGTGCATTCCAGAAATTGTTTTCAAGAGCAAAGATGAGCATAGATCGAAAGAAGAAGGATATATCTACACATCTGCCTCGGGCATTTAGTTTGTTTGGTTCAAAAGCTGATTGGGAGGCGATTCAATTCTCTTATTTTTTTGGGTTTAGTAAAAACACTTAATGCTCGGCTTCTGAACCAAAGAAATAAAATGCCCGTGGTAGATGTGTAGATGTATCCTTCTTCTTTTTCTGGAATGCACAACGAGCGCACTAGCTACTTGGGTTTCAGAGAAACTTTTGTGGCTTTGTTTGTTTTGAATTTATGGTTGAGAGAATCGCATGCTATTGTGTTACAACATCTGTCCTTATTGATCTTAATTTGATTCTTAAAAGGTAAATCAGTTGCTGTGTTGAAAATATAAAGTCCCAATCATCATTTGCTATGATATTACTTTCTTTAATTTTCAGTTACAACAACGTTACACAAAACTTGCTGAAAAAGGTGTGTTTACTGCATGAACAACTTACCGAGAAAGAACAGTAAGTCCCATTTTCAAAATTTTTCAATCTTATTTCTATTATTTATACATGGACAAGAAAATCTTCTTGTTGCGTGGAGTGCAATTGTACAATGATAAACAAGTAAATAAAGTAAAATGCAAGCACTTTGATGCGAATTGAAATAAGCACGAGGTTTAGAGCATAGCCCGTTATCAAGCCATTTATACATGGACACTACTCCATCATGGTGGACATGATGGTTTTCAGCAGGAGGTGAAGTAGAAGGTGAGGGTGAAGTTGTGGTTTTTAGCGGCAAGCGCTGGATCACAGAAGTACCTAAGCGCTAATCGAGTCCGCGACCCCTTGTCATGACGTTCAAGTGATGAGGCTCTACCAGGTTTGCAAATTATTGTGATAGGCCTATGCCTCATGCCATCGTCAAAACATATTAGTAGGTGACTAGGCACCTTTTACGCCAGCCTCGCCACTTCATCCCCAGAGTGTTCGCTGCTCTTTGAATGCACACTTGATGCAACTTTCGTTGTGCGATGCGACACGTGCGTCACCTTGCCGCATTGATGCACTTCATCATTATATGGAATGCATCAAGGACGAGGCTTAACTGGTCTGAACTTAACGCTACTCTCAGATTAAGATACGAATGACCGTTTTGTCATCTAATTGGTCACTCGATAATAACAGAACCCACATATTATTTCTCGAAAACGTACTAACGGGTGTCCCAAAATGATGTATTATTGTTTGATTGCTTATATGCCCATAACCGATGAACCGATTTTCACAAACTTTGTTTTATTTGATTGCCTAAAGGCTAAATTGTCTTCGAAAATGTTGGCTCTGGCTTTACAACGATGTTTTCTTGTCGAAAAAAAGATTGATAAACCTGCTCAAATTCAAGCCTTAGATAGCATGAAAAAGAAACGGCCTACTTTCCCAGTCAATATTTTAGATGTGATGCAAAAGGCTGAACTTATATGTCGTCCAGAGAATATATATCGTTCCGAGCATACGAATTTAGTTAATACTTAGTTCAGAGAATACGAATAGGAGTTCAGACTTTTGTATCACATCTAAAATGTTGACTGGAAAAATGGGCCGTTTCTTAGGCCTGAATTTGAGCAGGTTTATCGATCTTCTTTTCAACATGAAAACGCCGTTGCAAAACCACAACCAACATCTTAAAATACAATTTAGCCTTCAGGAAATAAAATAAAACAAAGTTTTTGAAAGTCGGTTCATTGGTTATGGACATGTAAGCAATCAAACAATAATACATCATTTTGGGACACCCGGTATTTATTCGAGTAGAGGCGGGGTAGAGGCAGCACAATGAAGTCACCATCAAACAACGATCGTTACAATGTTTCTTTGCTTTTTGGAATCGAGGTCGCATAATTATTGTTGAATTGATCTTGGAAACTTGAATTTCTCTCGTTTTTCATCCATTTGCTAATAAATCTGCATTTTAATGTTAATTTCTATCTTCCAGAGAGTTGATCAAGTTAACTAGCGAGAATGAACGATTACTTGAAAGGATCCATGAACTTTTAATTGGTGCAGAACTTCGAGAAGAAGCTCGTGAAAGTAAGTTCCAATTCTTTTAGCTACCGATATAAAAACAATGCAAGTAAACAAAGGACAAAATAAAGCACATATCTATGGGTGAAACATATGACAATGCATGACCTCAATAGTGTTTCATACACATATTTTTTATAAGAAACAAAGGTCCGTGACTGGTAGGCAATTTCTTACATTTTTTGGGCCATTTTGCTACCAAAAGTTTCTTACGTGCTTCTTATATTTTTAATGCCTTAAGTGTAGAGTTGATTTAGCTTTGTCAAGAGGGCTCCCAAATTACTTAGTAAGATATCAAAACAAATAAATAACATAATTCGCACTCAAAATAATGTCCAAATAGTTGCTATAAAACTGTAGTGTCAAAAAAAATTTGAATGCGCTGGGAAAATTAAAACTGAAAATTACAGAAGTTTCTTAGCTTTTTAAATTCAGGTATAGGGTTGCTTCTTAACTTTTGAAAAATTAAGCCTACTATATTTCATATAAGCTGTTTCTTATATAAAAAAAGTACGTGTATACAACTGTTGTATGGTATTCCAGGAACCAAAATGTCGAGGCTACAGTATGTACAAAACTGTGCAGCCAGGTTAATTAAGGGTGCTCGTAAGTTTGATCATGTGACACCCTTGCTCATTGACTTACATTGGCTACCAATGACTTACAGACCAATGTTTAAGATCCTTCTCACCGTGTTTAAGATTCTTCAGGGTAAAGCCCCTGAATATTTGATGGATATGATTACTCTTTACAATCCTGGTAGATCCTTGCGATCTAATGGTAGCCGAATTTTGAATGTACCCCGCTCTAATACAAAGAGTTGGGGCGATAGGGCTTTCAGCATTGCTGGACCCAGATTATGGAACTCACTCCCCATTGAGCTACGGACGACAAATAACATTGTAGAGTTTAAGTCGAGATTGAAGACTCATTTGTTCAAANNGTCATGACGTTCCAGTGACGAGGCTCTGCCAGGTTTGCAAATTATTGTGATGGGCCTATGCGACAAGACACCTTTTATGCTAACCTCGTTACTTCATCCCCAGAGTGAGTTCTCGCTGCTCTTTGAATGCACACTTGATCAGGCCCGTCGGAACGAAATTCATATTGGGGGGGGGGGCTGAAACTTCATGCGAGTGGAGTGATGATGAATGGGGGTCCGGGGGCTTGCCCCCGAGAAATTTTTCATGGCCACGCCCTTTAGATCGTTGGAAAACGGCCCATTTTTGGAGAATTGGCAAGTTAAAAGAGCAAAGGATGAAGTCTGATGGGGGTCTTTCCGAGAAAATTCTGAAAAATGGGACTTCAATTTCACGAGGATATAGATTATATTTGAATTCCAGAATATCAAGTATGATAGCTTGATAAATTCTAGTAACTTCCTCGAATATAAATAAGTTTGAATCTTCATTTCCACGAGATGGGCTTCACAGCCTTTTTTACTTACAAAAGTGAACGAAATGCAGCAAATTATTGGGGGGGGGGCTGAAGCCCCCCCAGCCCCCCCCCCCGGTTCCGACGGGCCTGCTTGATGCAACTTTCGTTGTGCGATGTGACACGTGCGTCACCTTGCCGCATTGACGCACTTCATCGTTATATGGAATGCAGCAAGGATGAGGCTTCAAACAGTTGTAAACTGAGCTTAACGCTACTCTGAGATTGAGATACGAATAACCGTTTTGTAGTCTAATTAATGTTTCTTTGCTTTTTGGAATCGAGGTCGCATAATTATTGTTGAATTGATCATGGAAACTTGAATTTCTTTCGTTTTTCGTCCATTTGCTAATAAATCTGCATCTTAATGTTAATTTCTATCTTCCAGAGAGTTGATCAAGTTAACTAGCGAGAATGAACGATTGCTTGAAAGGATCCATGAACTTTTAATTGGTGCAGAACTTCGAGAAGAAGCTCGTGAAAGTATGTTCAAATTCTTTTGGCTACCGATAAAAAACAGTGCAAGGAAAAAAGGACAAAATAAAGCACTATGGGGAATCTATGGGGGAATATATGAAAATACATGACTACAGTAAAAACCCACACGTAAGAACCTAAGATTTTGAACTCAGCCTGTTTAGGTTCTTGTGCTTATGAGGCACATCCAGTAATCAGGGTGTAGGTTCTTAACATAGGAAAATGTGTGAATCTAAATCTTAGCCAAATCTATTTACATTCTTGGCCCTATCAACTTCAAAGAGATGTTATGTTTTCTTTTCAGATGATGCAAGGAAACATTTTGAAAGCCTAATGAAAAGAAACATGAGCATCGTAAGTTACAAAATATCTTCTTGGGATGATCGAAAAACTTTGCAAATAGTGCATAGAATTAAAGCTATCTTGCAGATTAAAAAATAAATGTTTGGCGAGCAAATACTCAATTTGTTCTTTAAGTCCTTTAGAAACAGTACCGTCGTTGATTTAGAATTACAACCCAAGCGGGCCTCATCGCCTGTCTACAACCTATGTGGGAGAGACTCTTCGTAGCTTTGGGGAAGTTTCGATATGTTCTCGTTTGCATCATAAAAAGAGCACACATTCAGCACGAATTATGGGAAAGGGCTCAATATTCCTTACTGTATGTGTTCTCTCGAGCTCGGCAAAATTGAATGGCTATAGGGCAGCTACAATCTCATTCTCATATACAGTGGTATTTGTAAGGGTCTCCCCTTTGGTATGGAACAGTTTTAAAAGCTCTTGGTTCAAGATAGAGCAAAATTCCGACAGAAAGGCATCAGAGGAATGCGATGGAAAACTGCAAGCATAGGTTCCAAATCTTTAAATCGGCATAAAAGATGGGTGTAAAATTCTATGACCTACTTCTTCTAACTGAATGGCTTAAAAGAAATTTTAGCTTCCTATCGATAATTCTACCGTTGGACTTTTCAGAAATCTTGAATATTTTTGGAAATTACAGCATATGTTATAGTTTAGCTTATTCGAGGATGTGACGTCATCAAATTTCTAAATCATGAACCAAAAGAGTGACATACTTTTGCTTGATACCATATTGTAGATATCCATAAACTATGCTTTTCTTGGAAATTATTTCATGTTGTGTCAAACGGTTTAGAAATTACGATGGTTTTAAGTTTTGTTGACATTTTTTCTTGAATTCTTGAAAAGGAAGAAAAACATTCTTATTCTGAAAGTATTGAAGATTTCAGAAATTTCCAACGGCAGAATCATAGCAAAATAACTAAAGTTTCTTTGAAGCCATTCAGTTCAAAGAAATAGGTCATCAAATTTTACACCAGCCTTTTTAAAGATTTGGAACCTATGTTAAAGCAGCATCAAAATCGTTTTTACCTCAGTGTGAGTTACTATGCATTGCAGTATCCCAATTAAGACACGTTTGCACTCTCGTGTGATGTGGACCAAGCTTTAATGAATGAAATAGGTCTCAAACGATTTGAAAGGTTTTATTTGTTCGTCGTTTTTAGAATGTCTTCGAAAATAAGAAGAAGAAGTCACAAGTTCGAAGAAAAAACCCTCTCTCTTATTACACCTCATTTGCCAAAATCACTGCTTTGCTTGGCTTGACTGTGGGGGCAACTGTATACATGAAAAGTGAGCTGGAAATATAGGTTACAAATGGTAACTGGACTATGTTGTAATTGCTAATTATGAATCATTATCATTATGTACTATTTGTAGCTATGCATTAATGTTGATATTTACACAAGCTTTTTGGAAAATGTCGTCTCAGTATATCAATGTTTGCTGTGTTTGAAAGGTTCATCAAAGATGTGTTTCATTGATAATTCCAAACCTGCAAAATCCTGAAAACGGAAGATTCGGCAGAGACGAATATATATTTCCNATTTGCCATCACTGCTTTGCTTGGCTTGACTGTGGGGGCAACTGTATACATGAAAAGTGAGCTGGAAATATAGGTTAAAAATGGTAACTGGACTATGTTGTAATTGCTAATTATGAATCATTATCATTATGTGCTATTTGTAGCTATGCATTATTGTTGATATTTACAAGCTTTTTGGAAAATTTCGTCTTAGTGTATCAATGTTTGCTGCGTTTGAAAGGTTCATCAAAGATGTGTTTCATTGATAATTCCAAACCTGCAAAATCCTGAAAACGGGAGATTCGCAGAGACGAATATATATTTCCCAACCAAACACAAATAATTCCTTTTAAAATGGCAGGTTTTTAGATTCACCATGGCGAAAATAAGAGTTTGCCAACGAAAACAAGAATCTCATCGATGTCTGCCAAACCTTCTGCCATTCGGAGCAGAAAGTTTTAAAGGCCTTCTAAACCTGCCAAACCAACCGTTCCAGGAATTTGGGAGTCAATCAAACATAAATTTCGAGTCTGCCAACTCTACCGTTGTCAGAATTGGTAGCAATCAAACACATCCTAGATTTGCTTGCAAACCCGAGAGGACGGGGGGGGGGGGGGTACTTGACCTAAATTTATACGGGGTGGAAAATCCCCGTCTGACAAATATGCTAAGTACTCCCCCCCCCGAGCTTGCAAAACAAAACTGTTTGTTAGTATGGCCACCTATATCGCAGAACATTGCTCGAGAATAATCGTTGGCTTGTAACAGGCAGCTAGAATTTCTTCAAACTAAATTTTTGGTTGTCATGCAATGCTTGCGACTTGGAAAAAAACCAGGGAAAATTGCTTGTGATTTAAATCTCAAATGTTTGCTCACTTGGCCGAATCTTTAACAGAGGGGGGGGGGGTGAATTTTGGAGACAAAGGAATCAGGTCTCCGCTCTGTGTCTCCGAAGAGGCAAAGCACTTTACCTTTCTGAAGAAAAGATTTCACACTACCTCTGAGCGCACTCAATTGAATCAAAATAAACAGAGAGCAAAAATAGTTGCTTAGGTGCGCTGAAGGTGTGAAATCTTTTCTTCAGAACCAGAAATGGCTTTGTCTTATCGGAGACCTGATTGTTCTGCTTAACAAAACAGGGCTTCAAGTAAAAGAAACTTGTTTCAAGTCTCTAGAGATGCAAAACTTCTTTGAATAAAAATTTCCCTGCGGAATTCATTTCCGTCAAACAAAGAATACGCTGCTGCTGGCATGTCCTTGACTTGCATCTTCTCAATGAAAGTGCAATCTTTTTCAACGTCAGAGTTGAGGATTTTACACAACAAAAGCCCTCGGCCTCGGCCGCACATTTCTATTCAACTATTCCAAGGGACGTTTTCTCCCGGAAACGAAGCAATTTCCTCTGCTGATAAAATAAGGCACAGATGTATAGCAAGCCATGTATCAAGCTGAACAACATTCACTGAAACCAACGAGAGATGCCCTACAGAAGCCGTGCTCGAGCAAAAAGGTGAGTTTACCAATGGTTTTGTTGATTTCTTAGATAGATTAGTTCGTAGCGAAGAAACAGCATTGACTTTCCGAGGGATACAAAGGCAACATTGAAATTAATATAAACCTATGAGATCCCATCTTTTAACTCGAGAACTGGACTGGGGGTTAGAAGAAAGCTTTGAATTTCTCGAATTTCTTTTACGCGAGGATGATAGGGCTTACAGGACTAAATGGGTAAGCTTGGGGTAAAATCGGAAAGGGAAGAAATGTGAATTAATCTCGTAAAAGTCATCATTCAAAGCCTTCCTCTCTAGCTGTAACCGTTTGAATACTCGGGGACAAGATCCAAAAATAGAAATAAAGCAAAGCAGAAATGAAAATAACAAAATGGCTCTTGTGCCCAGGGTACTGTTGGTTGAACTGCCCTCCTTGATATTTCGAATGTTAATTCACCACTTTACGACCCCGGGGGGTTTGCCTTGGAGAAAAACAACGGGGATCTGCCTGCCAAAAGAAATTTTAGGACCCTGTCCTGGCATAAATGTTTGAAAACATAGTACCTGTCCTGGATAATACAAGTATCTTTTGTAAGTTATCTCAATTTTGCACGTCAAATCTGACCTGTCCTGGGAAAAAAGCTTTGATGAACATACCTGTGCCGGAATAAATACACAACACACAGCAAGTATAATCCTGTCCTGGAATTTTTCAACCGAAATGGGGCCCTATTAGCAGGCACATCGCCTGGTGCTCAATGTATTAAGTAGACCCCGGGTTTACGACAAACCATTTTCCTGCCATCAACACTACCCATTTTACGCCCAGTCTAACCATTTTACCCTAACAGACCCTACAGAAATGAAAAGAGTCCTAAAAACGCTATAAAGATCATGAATACAAAATCTATTTATCTAATACAAAAATTGGGATAAGTCAAATTGTGCCCTATCTTTATATGTAAAAATATTGCAAAGATTCAAAATTCAAATTTCAAAAGACAGCTATAATCACATAAAAATAAGTGAATGCATAATTACAATAATGAATGTAAATTATCTGCGAATATAAAACTATTGTTTCTTCGTTGATTGGTATAAATTGTCACGATTTAATATTATTTGTACACAAAAATTGAGCAACAGACACAGTCTGTTGTTTGTTCTCAAGTCAATCAAAGTTATCAATGACTTGCAGTCGTGAAAGCTTTGACCATTTCAAATTTGTTCCTATGTTTAAATGCATCTTTTCGCTCAAAGTACACGTTTGCCAATTTTTCTCTCTGTCTGAATTTATCATATTTCGTCACATTTCGTTTTTCGATGATAGGGAATCGGCTGCTTGAGGGTGTGCCTCCTGGTTTTACTTTCACTTTAAGTATCCCATGATAATATCTTTCACCTCTTTCTTTTTCTTCTGCTTTTGGTCCAATTTCAATCACTTCGACGTGTTCAGACCTCTGTAAGATAATTCTTATGATTAATGACGTGGAAAAGTATTACTTTATGAAGTTTTTTTAGTATTACAAAACCTTTAACTGGCGTCAAACAGGGATGGTTCCAGATATCTTCCATAGAGGGGGGGCGACAACTTCTGATAGGGAGGCTAAGATGACCAAAAAATGCAGTTTCTATACGTCATATAGATAGTATAAAAAACAAAAAATTTACTCCGAAAATAATCCAAAAATGATCGCTGGTAGAAATGACTGTGGTGTCGGGGAAACTTTTGGAGGAATATAGCACAGATAGTAATAGTATCATATATATATTCAGAAGTTTTTTCTCTTTTATGTTTCTCACAGGTAACTGCAGTTTTGATCTTAAGTAAGTGGTACTTTTTCCTGGTTTAATGGTCACCATTCTCTGACATGCTACAAGGATTTCTAAATAATCGAAAACAGGTGAAATCATATATTACCCATGAATCAATTGTTGCAATATGCCATTGTATTCCACGTTGATCCATTGTTCTAAAGTCTCTCCTTGTTGTGTGAAGTCTAGAAGGAACATAATTCTTGTTATAATCAGTTACAATTCTTGTTATACTTCAAATTGCAACCTAGGCCCAGCCTGGAGCTTTCAATGGCCACAGAGTATGATTTTTAGCAACTCTTAATGTGAAGGATTTATCAAACCAGAGTCATCAAACCATGAGGCAACAATATCGCATTTATATCTCGGCTTTGGTTGCGTTTCAAAGCTATCACTTCCATATAAAATGTATGGCACAGACAGACAAGGCCACATACCTTCTGGCAAGCCAGTGCTTCGCTCTGACCTCCTCTTGCGTTGGTCTTCGATTGTTCCATGGAGAACTTGGTTCAAACTAAAAAAAAATCAATTCGTTCTGATTTTAAACACAAGTGATACAGAGTAACAGCAAAAAACTAGCAAAATGATACGTATCGATTACGATTTGTAAATAATTACGATATAGATAACTACACATTTGTAAAGTTTTGAACTGCATCTTTTTGCTCGACACATTTAATTTCTTTCTAAGTTATCATGCATTTAAAGAATTTGAGCATGCATCTAGCTTTTAATAGCAATAAATGTCGGGCCTATACTTTTCCTTTGAAAACAGAGGCCATTTTCTGTGGTGTCGGCATGACTTTGTCAGCACTGGAGAATGGGGATCGACAGCAGCCCCCTGTTTTGTCTAATATGGTAATCTCCTAAACATGGAAATCTGCAAGATGAAATGCTTCACAATTTTCTTAACTGTCTCAAATTAGATGTCACGTGAAACCATGGGTAGTTAGACACTGCTGGTGTGCTTCTATGGAGGAGCGCTGGATAATATGTACCTGCGGAGGAATCTTTTATAGTACTGCGGAGAAGATATTGAAAGAACGAAAATTCGATATCTCCTCCGCAGTACTATAAAAGATTTCTCCCGCAGATACATATTATCCAGCGCTCCTCCATAGAAGCACACCAGCAGTGTCTAACTACCCATGGTGAAACTGCTTGCCTGCCTGCCGACAAAATAACTGAAAACTTTTGCATGAACAATTCTGCGTTATCGCAAATCTCACATGACATCTGATTTTAGGCAGACTTTAATACCTTATCAGAGTATAACTGTGACATCAGCAATTCACCATTTCTGTACAACAACAACAGCACATTGAGAAGATCTTGAGTGACACACTGGAGTTCATCGTAGATAGATCCATTGCGCAGATATAACGAAGTGTTTATGGTGTAAAAGCCAATATCCTGCAGAAATCTTCTCTCGCAAACAGTGGCCCATAAGTGATTTACGTTCATTTCTGTGATGTTTAAGGGTTTCTCTGGATTTCGCTTGGAATACTGAAGCTGAAAGAGAATAAAAATAAGGATTTTGTGGTTTTACGTGTATCTTATCGCTGATCTCATCATTGTCTAGAAATTCAGTCTGTCCAGTCTGCTGTACGAATGGTATTCATATTCAAAATTATTATACCCGATGGGGTCACAAACGTGGAAATGATGCAGACACTAGAACGAGCGAAATGATATGAAAGAGAGAGAGAGAGAGATGGGGTGAGGGTAAAAAGTCAATGAAAGAGAGGAAATATGAAAAGAATGAGGAGAATGGGAACCCTTTAAAACAAGGTAGACTCGCTTGAAACTAAATTTTGACTCTTGGCCAGAAACACGATGTCTATTGCAATCCATGGCTCAAAATAAGGGCCTTAAAGGCAATCTGTCCCCTTCGATGAATGAAAATAAAATCGGTAAAGATCTCTATTGTATATTCCAGAAGTTGGTGTTAATTCGCTTTATCCAAAGAAATCAGGGTCATAGAGACTCAGTGATGCATGAATTTAGCTGCAGCGTAAATAACGTAAACAAAGCAGTAACCAAGGTCAGAACAATAGGGGACAGATTGCTTTTAAGCTCTCATTGCGAAATCTTTCACATGATTTAGACTGATTTATATTTTTTGGAAAAATGATACGGCCTTTGGTGTGGTTGAAAGTGAAAAACCAAATTTTGAGGATTTCTCAAACGAAGAAACCCCTTTTTAAGCCATCAGGTATACATTGTTTCTGCTCGATAGCGGTACAATAATTCGTGTCTTTTAAAACTTACCATTACAGCCAGATAATGTAAGGTAGTTTCATCAAAGTGAGGCAGGCTCCTTGCCAGCGAGAATGTAGCTTTTATCGACAATCTTCTTATTGCTACAAGGGACATACAGAAACCATAACTACAAAGTCAATCCTAGAATTGTAGAAGCCCCGGAGGGGCGGTACTTCATTGTTAAATTATACTGGACTTTTTGGGTGGGTGAATGGGTGGGTTTTTCATCTGAAATTCCCTACACATGGGTCTGTTTTTAACCACAATTCTGGTAGATGGGTAGTTTTTTTGGAGAATTTGTTATCAATAGGTCTCATATGATAATTCGTACCAAACAACTGAAACTTTCCTTTATATTTTGCTTGAAAATTCATACCTATGGGTCAGAAATTTCCTGATATTCATGCAAATGGATTCGGAATTCTTGAATATTCTGTCATACAAATGGGTCCTTTTCTCAAAGTTCAGATGCAGGTCGAACCACGTTCACAATGAAGTATCCCAGTCCCCCCCCCCCCCGGGGGGTAGACGCCTAGACAAAACAAGGATACTAGGCCCGCTCGGCGCGGCTTCGCCGCGCCTCCGCGTTCCCTTTCGCTTCGCTGTAGTTCATCTAAGTGGCAGTAATTAAGGGGAGAATGTATCTTCGTTAGTTCATTCAATAAAGCAGTACTTAAGTGAAAATTCAAGGAAATGTATATAAGTGTATTTTGGGACTTGCTTCTTCGGTGGAAGTTTGGACGTTAAAGAGATGAACCTGCTGAAAAGTTAGTTGTCGTCGTTGTTGTTGGTGCCTTGGTTGTTTCAGTTGTTTCAGTGGAGTCAATCTAGCGGCGTTTGTTGCCTTAAGGAGTCAGCTNGAGGTAGAAGCCTAGACAAAACAAGTGTGTTTCCTAACAGTTTGATTACATTCACACAATGCAGGTATATTTGAAAACGAAAGGAAATTGTCACGGACAGGGATCCCGCTCACACAAAAATGGGACAATTGTGCCATCAGAATGTGGAAACGACTGAATTTGAAAATGGAACTCTAACCGCCACAATTTGAAAACGGTATAGTGTGAACATAGTTTGAACATAGTGTGAACTCAAAAAGATGAAAACTTGACAATCTTCGACACTTTCGAAACGAGGCTGTTTGATTCTTCGCTGTTGTTTTTTTTAAACATTGTGTTGCAATGTTTTGCCTACAAATCTATTGATTAGGTCTGGATAAATTTCTTTGCCACGAAAAAATCGATTTTCTTTGGCGCGGAGATAGCGACAAGTTTTGTATGGCCATATTTTCTGCCTTTTTCAAATCGTGCCGGTATTGTGTGGACGTAGCCCTATTTTCTTCGGATGCATTTTAAAACATGATAAGTACTGCACTTTAAGATGTTCCTGCCGCCACTTGCAGATCCGAGCAAATGGCTACGAAAGTACTGAATCAATCAAATAAACATGCAGAAGAAATGCTCCAAATCGTCAAAATGGGTAAAATGCTCGACAGTACCCCATGATGTATACCCATTACATACGTCTCAGCATCGCTCAAAAAATCAGATTAAAAGTATTGAACAAATACAAGGAATCAAGTAGTAAGTCTACTCCATGATGATACAACAATACATAAAGACTTTGCATCTACTTACGTGCTGTTTCTTATTCAAACTAAGTTTTAATTCAAATTCAATTGAAACGGTCTCAGATATAAAGATAAACTCAAATAGCACCGCAAATCAGTTCATTTCCTAAATGGATTCACACTGTTGAAATAAATAAAAATGACTTGAAACGGAATGAAATAAACTGCAAAGTGTAGAAAAACAGCCGATAGACTCGCTTATATATCGGCACTTTTGGCCTTTTGGCTGATAAGTATTTTGCTGGCTTCATGCCGAAAATATTAAGTGGCAAATGCTGCGATTAAATATCCAGAAAGATGGTTCTTCTGAGCCGATATTCGGTTGTTCCTCGCTGAACAGCCGTGTTCGATTGCTAACTGACTTATTTTCAAAATTGCAATGTCCAAATACTTCAATACAGGTAAAATTTACTTTCGGTAGAAGCCTAGAAGACAGCAAAAACATACGATCAATTCGAGCGATCCCTTATGTCAACACCATTAAGCCCTTCAGTTCGTAAAAAAACCCCAGTTCGAAAAAGAAAATATGACCAAAAACTTACAAAACTACTTATTTCCGTCCCAATATACATATTTTCGAGCCTAGCATAAGAAAAATCAACCACTTACATTGCAAATATCTAACACAGAGCAAGATAGCTTGAAGTAGCTCATCAAAGTTCCACGGTGGTAGCATTAGAAATATCACATCATCTTCTTCCAATGAAGGCTCTAACTTGTAGCCAAGAAACAACAACAGCTTTTGAACTGGAGGCATTTTGACTAGTTCATTATTCATTCTGATTGCTGGCAACTTTCTTCCATCCATATGACTCTTAGATACTGAGAACTGTTGGATTTTGTCAATCGATGCATCAACCTGTTGATAACACAGAACAATGATAAATGTTTAGCACGACAAGTGAAATTATTGAGCCTTAGGCATCTTATCGAGCTATGCTATATACGCTCCTTGAACAATCAAACTTCAACTAGGCAACTAGGCCCACAGTCCAGTCCTGGGTAACAGACTCATACGGGTACGTGGCCGAGCGGTTTATACAGTTTCCGTCAGGTGACTGAAGTTAAGCTCGGTCGAGTGAGGTCAAACTCCGGATGGGTGACCTCTCGGAGGCCTGACCTCGCAACTCACTTCTCCGTCTTCTTCCTTCGGAAGGGATGTTAAACTAGGGGTCCCTTGCCTGGATGCGGCATGCATAGTGGGCTTAAATTAGCTTTTAGTAGCTAGAAATACTTGCAGCCCACTTAGAAATGAATTACTGAAAAAAATGACAAATTCAGCTGACGTTGTTTATATCCATTTCAGATCAAGTGATTGCTCTTTCAAGGAAACTTTCACAAGTTAAGAACATTGTACTGTGAAAACCGTGATGCGGATGACTGTATCAACAGATAAAAAGATGATTTCCCTAGCCAAGTGTGTGGCCACTTAGCCTCAAGTGGGTAAGTCGGCATTGTTTTGCTGAATTTTTCTACGCGGTAGTAGCAAGGCTCGAATTAGATGTTAGGTGAAAATGTCGGCTTAAAGGCAATGTGTCCATGTAATGTAAGTAGCATGCTTCGAGAGTGATATTTCGCAAACATATGATATTTCCCTATGAATTCACGTGACTCATGTGATCAGCTTTCGTGCAAATACGAGGTTGAGTATTGGATGACTCCCCATGCATTCTAAAGTCCAATGTCTTTCATGTGATCAGTTTAAAACAGACTCAGTCTGAACCAATCAAATCATCCAAAAGCTGCATGCATGTCAGCATTTTGTCAGCAATTTCAATGAGTGTGCATGCAACTGATATTTATATTGGCACACTGCCTTTAATAATAACATTTGAAGTATTTTGCATTTGAGTTACCGCAAATCTCACCGGATATAATAGGCTCCTCGCGTAATTAGCAAGCTAAAAAAGTTCGAGATATTCCCTAATTCGGCTAAAAAGCAAGTCAAGGCTTATGAAACGTAAAGTAACTTACCAGATTTTCTAGAGCATCTAAAGCAATCAAATTTTCTTGCATTGCCAAAATGGACGCCAGCAGTGACTTCAATCTTTTGGCTATTTCACCCAAATTGAATTCTGTTGTAACAAAAAAGGCCATATACCAAGGGCACCTACCTTGTATTGTATGAATAGTGTTTTTCGCAGTCCTGTTTTGATGACATAGTACACAGAGCAATTGATGTCCTGCTAATACGGTGATTTTCAAATTCTAGCGTCTGTCTGTGTTGACCAATAACAAATCGCCTTGTCTGGTTCCCTGTGGTCATCTCTTATGACAGTTGATATCGGATTACATCAACAGCAGAATTTGAAATCATAGATTATTCTTACGTCATCTTGACAGCGCAGCAATTGCTCTATGTTAGATTTCGCAAAAACAGGATTGCGAAGGAGCACAATCCATACAAGGTAGGTGTCCTTACATAAACAAGAAAATATTGCAAAATAACAGTTTTTTAGTGATTGGGTGATGTGAAACCTATTAAGGGCATCTAAAATATTTCTTGTGAAACCTGGAACAGTTGGTCTTCCAAATAGTTTTCGTTTCTGACTACACTCTTATCAAAACACTTGGAGCAGACGAGAGCAATCAAGTTTGAAATTATACCTTTCAAAATCACTAAATTATAAAAAATTTACCCAGCAGAACATCTGTTTTTTGATACTATCATGGTAGGCTGCTCCTAGACTGATTACAAGTTCGTAGTTATCACTACTGATAGACACAAAATGTTGTTGTTATTGTCGTTGTCGTTGCTGCGATGACTGCAACTATCTTGTGAGTCTAGGCTGCTCCTCGAATAACGCTACAAACATTTTCAGTGCTGTCCAAAACTTTATATTTCGCTATGTAATCTTTGAAATCAACAAAACAAAATTTCTTAAACCTACCATCAAAACTATGTTCTAAGTCTTTCAAGCAGACAGAACTTCTGATCAGTCCAGTTCCATCATTAATTGCTTTCTCTTGAGCCTTTCTCCGAACGTTTCTAATATCAACCGTTGCATCTCCCCCAACCAAAATTATTCCACCCCAATAACCAGGATGACTTAATTCTTCCGAAGTGCTCATTTCATTGTAGATTGTCTGCAGGGACTTGCGCACACTCTTGCCCTGAAAAGCAAAAGCAATAAAAAAACATTCTTAGACGCGTTCACACGATGCCGGCACATTATTAACACGGTGGAAAATGTGACGGTAGCAAAATATGAGCTAGCGTTTACACGACACCGGCAAAATTTCGAAAGCGCCAGAAATTGTGACGGCAATACACTATTTGCAAGCTCCACGAGGACGAGGCCGGATTTTCGCACCAAAGCCTATCAGCCTCGTTTCGAAAGCGTTGAAAAATGTTAATCATTTTCGAGTGTTCACACGATGCCGTTTTCAAAATGTGCCGGTTAGAGTTCCGTTTTCAAAATCTTCCGTCAAAAAAATGTGCCGTTTTCGTGTGAACGGGAGGCCTATCCGTCACATTTTTCACCGTTTTCAAAATGTACCAGCATCATGTGAACGCAGTCTTAACTTTGATATAATTGTTTCTATACAGATGTATCATTGGAGCTTACAAAGAAATGCATGACAAACTGCAAGATGTACCAGGTGAGGGAGAAATTTTTTAGACGTTTAAAAGCATGTAGCTTTCAAAAAATGTGTAGGATTAACAAGGCCAGATTTTGTAATACCGTATAATAGCAACAGTTGCGTTTGATTGACAGCTCAATCCAAAGCGATAAGCGATTCCAGACAAAAGGAAATTCTCTCAACCAAAATTCAAAACAAACAAAGCCGCAAACTGCCCTGAAATCAGAAGGGCAAACTGTCGCCTTGTGCACGCGAAAAGTGGTTTTTAAGAGAAGTTATGTGCTTATAACGAAAGAAGATGGGTAAATCTAAAGTTCTGCTTGGCAAATTTTGTTTATTTGATTCAGCAGCTGAATAGTAATTGTTTCATTTGAGCCCTAAATATGCGAGAATTGTAAAGCTTTCTGTTGGGCGTCTACATCAAATAAACAAAATCCACCACGCAGAGCTTTACATTACCCATCTTATTTCGTTATAAGTACATAACTTCTCTTAAAAACCACCTTTCGCGTGCACAAGGCGAAAGTTTGCCCTATTGGTTTCAGGGCAACTTTTGCGGCTTTGCTTGTTTTGAGTTACTGGTTGAGAGCATTTCCTTTGTGTGCAATCGCTAATCGCTTTGAACTGAGGTGTAAATCAACTGTCGCTCTTATGCTTAAGATTTAGAAATTTGATGATGCCACAGGCTCAAACAACATAAATGCCACCATTTGACACAAATAAAGACACCAATAAAGTGTCCACGCAGATTTACAATGAACGTTTTTTAAAGCACTTTTATTCGAAGAAAACTGTAACAGAACTTTACAACCTTCTTTTTAAATGTTGAATCCTAGCTGATCGAATGCATTTAACCGTTATTTTAACTCATCCAGTAAAATCTATTTTCCAAGGATTACCAAAAAAGCACAGAGCATTTTTGGCACACTTGGTATGTTTTGAAAACAGTGATGATATTTATTCATAAATCAGCTAAAACTAAATACTTACCGATTTGTACGCCCTAGAAAAGCAATGCTTAACTTATCTAGTCTAAGGCACTTACAAGAACAAGAATATATAAAAAATTCAACTATTATATGTTGATAAAGTTATAAGAAAGTTATATTATAGGGGCGGATCCAGCGAATATTCTGACTACTGCCAAGGTGAGGTTATTTGAAATACTAGGGTGTGGTCTTTTGAAAATAGGCGAGGACCTTATAACTAGATACAAGGATTTGACAATCTGACTACTGCTTCGAAAGTAGTCGCAGTAGTCTGGATCCACCTGAGTATAAGATAAAAGTGACTGCAACTAACCTCTTCTAGCAGTCGGAATAATCGATGCAGTATGACCAACTTGGCCTTATGAGGCATTGCATATTGAAAAACAACAACAGCAACAGCACCTGCAGCCAGAAACCCAGTTGCCAAATTCAAGTTGAAATCTTTCGCTTCAGAAAGACCATGCGGACACTGATCACAAGAGCTGAGTACAACGAGGCTTGCTTTTAAAGTGATCTGAGACAGATCTTCGAGGCTAAACACAAAGGAAGATGACTCAGCCACTGGATTTTCACGGTGTGTGTTTGGAGTGAGCAATAGATAACCATCAGAAATGCTTCCGAGGCATGAAATATATACAAGATTGGCATTTGGCGATTCTTTCAAAAATTTGTTTTTCGTTGCTGATTGACCAGAAATGCTATCAACACCAAGAGAGGTCGAGACTAGCCTCAATTCTTCGATGCAGTTTTCAGTTTTGTAGGACAAAGTGTCGCCATTTATATTTTTCAATCTTGCACCAAACAAGGAAGGATTGCCAATGACAACAGCAGTTTCCTTCTGGTGTATTCCTTGTCTCTCCTTCACAGATACTGCTGCTAGACACGGAACAACGGAGATTTGAAACTTTTGATGTAATGGCGTTTTATTCACATCCGTAAGTAAGTGGAATGGAACCATGCTGAGTATACCATCGGGTACAAATAGAATATCGTCGCCATCGTTTAAATCATGTAATAAATGCTCAACTTTGCCTAAAAGTAATTTGAATAATTCTCTCAGGTTCCCTTGGTAGTTCTGCTTTGTTTCGGTGCTCGCCGCGGAAGACAATTCGCGGGAAATGAAAGGCTGGTCAGGAGATAAATTCTGAACAGATTCTGGACGAGTTTGCAATGTCAAGGTATCATCGATAGCACAGGGTTTGCTGCTTGCTAAGCCAGAGTCGTACCCTGAGTCATACATTTTTTCTTTCTTAGCCTTTGATTTCTTTACGGGCGTACTACAAGGTGCTTTCTCTGTGCAATGATCTGTTGACTCGTCAACAACAGTCAACAGTGTTTGAGGAGCATTGCACGGACTATCAGTAGTAATCTCTTTGTGTTTAGTGGACACAATCGCACTACCTTGTATGGCATTTTCACCAGCCATGTTTCTGGTACTAGGACTTGCGCTGGTGGATTTTCCACTCAGCTTAGTAATATCTTCATCAACGCGCAAAGTGCTGTCTGAAACAATACCATCAATTTGCTTCCCTTTGTATTCACTGTCATAGCAGCAACGATTACCCTTTTCACCCACAGCTAAACTCTCCATACAGCAGCGCACAAGAGCATCCAAAGGTGTTGATGCAAGGGCGTTTTGCGTCACAAACTTGACAAGACCTCTTTGTGGCTTCAGCATCCATAGATGATAGCTATTTTCTGATAAAGCGTAATATAAAACCGTACTGTTCGGTGAAAGTCCTTCTAACGTTTTCTCAATATCGCCTACTGTCATTGGTAAGGCAGTATCCAAGCTATCCAAAGTCGTAGCATTTCTTCTTTTTAAAATGTTGAAATAAATTCGAGAACGATTCAACTCTGAAATTTCTAAAGCTTCTTTGTAGCACTTCAATTTCACAAGAACATCTTGCAGACCTCTGCAACACGACTCCAATCTCTTTGCTACATAATTCTTTATAAGAATTTCAAAATGGTGCACAGTGTTTAACATATTTTCAAAATATAGGATGCTTTCTTTGAAGTGCTTTCGTGCATCTTCGTAATACCCAAGTATTCTTAACACCTGCGCTAAATGCATCTCGGCATCAATTTCATCTTCTTTCATGTTGCATTCTTTTGCACGATTCATTGCCTCTTCTAAGTAATACCGTGCGAAATTAAGGGTGCCTTGGGTTTGGTAAAGCTTGCCAATGTTTTTATAAGCAGTGCATTGGACTTTCCATTGATGTTTCTCTCTGGCTAGCTTTAGTAATGTTGTGAAGTGCTCAATCGCTAAAGTATGGTTTCCTAACTTCATGTAAGCTTCTGCTTGATTTTTGACAGCATTTACTACAGATTCAGAATTATTGAGGGCCTTTGCTATCAGTAATTGCTGATTTATAAACTCTGCAGACAGTGCATTGTTTCCCATTGCAGCATAAACAAGACCAATGTTTCCATATGCACTTGCCATTCCTAATCGGTCTTGGAATCTCTTGCAAATAGCCAATTCTAGTTCATGGCTTTTGATTGCTTCAGTGAGCTGGCCTTGTTGTCGTTGTAGCTTACCAATATAGGAATAGATCTTAGTGAGATTGTCTTGACTTGTGCATGTCACAATTTTCAAGTATTCATTAGCATATCGCAATGCTGTTTCAGTGTCACTAATAGAGTTATAGCAGGCTGATACATTCCACAGAATTTGGCATTCCAGCTGATTATTCCACTCAACTTGCTCCATATCACTCTCATCTAGTTGCCTCCCGATTCCTAGAAGCTTACTGTTATACGATATGGCTTCTAAGAAATTGTTTTCACGTTGATATGCATTGGCAAGAATGATGTAGCATTGCATTTTCAGTATCTTGTTTGATTGTTCCAGTCCTATTTCTAGGCATTCCCGGGCTATTTTGATCCCCTTATCGCATACACCTAGCTTTAAGTATGAAGAACTTAACTTTAGCATCAGGCTTGTTTTCGAAGGCAGTTCAACATTATCTTCATCAAAAGATGATTGATCAACAATGTCAAGTGTGACTTCAAGAACTTGGCAGCAAGCATTATAGTCTTGTGACAAAAACAGGGTTTCAGCAAATTTTGACAAATTGTTGATGATTGTATAACATTGTTCTGTAGGGTTGTGTATTTCTGCAAAAATGAAAATAAAATTATGCAGAAATTCTGATACTTAAACATCATTCTCAAAGACCTTAATCAAGCTTTATGATTTATGATCTTAGTAGTGGTGGTGCCAGCCACATTGTTTCATTTTGTCATATCTAACACAAAACCCTATCAGCTACCTTAATAAAAAAACAAAAATAGTTGCTATACAAATATCTATTTGCTTAATTAGAATCTCATAAATTTTCTGGTCTTCCAAGGGATCATGCTTCTGGAAGGAGTCTAATCTTGCAGGAATTCCTTCAGTTTCTTTTTGAATTTGGTAATCATGCAACTCATTCTAATTTCCAATGGGATTTCATTCCACATCTTTGCACCAGAACAGAAAAATTACTGCTTTTAGAGCATTCTAGGTTCTGGCTTGGGGTGTCCAGATCTAACTGATTCCTTGTTGGATAGTTAGATATTTGAGATCTTGACAAAATAGTGGAGTGGATGAATGTGGATGGGCATCTCGAGGTGTAACTCTTGAGAAAATTTTCTGCAACACACGCTTTTATATTTAAGAAACATCCTCCTTGTCTGTCAAACTTTAAAGATAAACTACCTATCCCCTTCTTTGATATTTTCTCAATGGATTTAGAAAGACAAATTGAAAGACTTACCTTGGAGAGAAGTGGGGGACTTACCCCCTCCCCCCACAATTCACCCCTACCCTGGCTCCACCACTACTGATTATGTCACAACTGGTTTCCCTTTACTGTAGCACCCAAAGTAGTCCAATCAATGAAACTCTTCCCAGGAGTGATAGAAGTGCCTGGAGCAACTCAATATTACTTTATTATTAGAGATCAAAAGATAATTCCCATTTATTCACATATTCAGTGATATCATCATATCATTATGGATATTTAACTTTTAATTACCTTTCAGGTTCTGGCTCAGATTTTTTTCACCACCTGTGAGGTAGTTTTCCAAACAATCAATGGCCTTGAAAAGAAGATCTTCTGGCCTGCTTGGTTCTTCAACATACTTTTGGAGTGCTGTTAGAAGATTTTCATGCTTTTCAATGTCATTTGCTACTGTAGCATTCAGATTCTCTTCATGTGTCATCTTGTCATCCATTTTGGCACCTGCTGCTATTGAAACAGAAAGATTTTATTGGCAGTGAGCAAAAGCAATTGATGGCAAAGTACACACATTTTTGGCTATTTTGTAGTATAGCAGAACCACATTTCTACTTGTTTGAATTTTGTACAGATTTTGGATAGAAAATGCATCTGTGCTGAGATTAACTTATACCTACTGAATGAGCGGGGGTTTGGAGGTGGTGCAGCCCCCAAAATCTATAATCAAATGAATACATTGATTGCCGGTTCAACGGCCAGTCAAATCACGTTCAAACTTTGTATTATCCAATCAGATGATAGGAGTTCTATCACTATCGTTTGGAAAGCCGATCAGCAATTAGTTCTAACAATACAATTAATTCAACCTCTCTGCTTAAAACGTTTTGATTTCGGAAAACAGGTTTCCTTCAAAAGCTCAGCTGTGTCCGTCAAAGCAAAGTGCATTTGTCTCCATTTTTATAAGAATCTAAGAGTTTGAGCTTCAGCAGCACTGACTTACAAGTGCAATTCAGGCCTGTTTTTAATTCAAAGTTAATTTGATTGTGACTGACAGCATAATAGTCCTCATATTGATTGACATTATGTTGTTATTATATTTTAGGCCCCCAAACCAAGCAAGACGTCTTGACGTTCAGGAAGGAGCCAAAACTCCCCTCGACCTGTTACAACTGCGTTGATAGAAAATAGGTTTGCAATGGTTCTCTTTAGTCAATCTTTACCTTAAACAGCAAATTCTTACCACGTGAACAGCGATTTAAAAGTGAAAAGGGCGCGCATTCCCTTCCATGAGCATCAGGAGCTTTTCAGAAGGAAGCCATTTTGAGTCGTCGCGAAACGTTACCATAGCAACTATTAAGCCTCGTTTCCAGACGTCTCATCTCATCTCATAACATCATTGAAGTGAATGGATGTTGTTGTTGACACTTTTGTATGTGCAGGACCAGGACCAAATCGCGAAAATCGATAATATAATACCCATGATACCCTTCCCGATGGTCCCCGTGTTCATAGCCTCAAGTCTATTTCGTCAAATAGACTTGGGGCAAGTCAAAGATGATGCAATCTGTATAAAATTACACAGCTATTGTTTTCATAATCCGGATCACAAGGAACCAAGAAACCAACTACAGTCTTCACTGACATTCCTGGACCCCCTGTGGTGCCACCCCTCATGGGGACTATCACTATGAGACAGCACGACTGTGTATAGATGCTACATTGGTCTGGTAGATGATTCAATCTTAAATTAGGTCTTTTTAAATACCTGCACCTAGTGGTTTTTACTTTGTCAATAGGCCGAAGGCAACCTTGTCCCCAAGACCCTGGGGACACGAGGTTTGGCCTAAGGAAGCTGCTCCTGATTGAGGGGGGGGGAGGGGCAATTCAAAGTTGTACCGTTGGCTAGACTAACTTTTTCGAAAATTGTTATTATTTATATATTATCAATTTACTTAAAGTAGGCCTACACATATATACATGGTACCCTTTTGCTAGACCAATTTTTACAAAAATGATACCCTTTTGGCTAGATCCATTTCAAAGCCATTCGAGTCAGAAGATATCTCAAAATTGTTGGTTTGAACTTAGAAATATAAAAGGTCGATTCATTTCGCGAAAATTTTGTTTTTTATCAAAAAAAATGGGTTGTCACGATGAAAAACCCATGCACAGACTGCTTTAGCTGAAAAGATGACCGCTCCCTGACGAATATTTTCAAATATGATACCCTTGGCTAGATTGTGACTGGACCAATATTGCAAAAAGGTACGCCCTTGGCTAGACAAGATGTTCGAAAAAGTATACCTTGTTCGAGGCACATCCCCAGGTACCTTCACTTTGGAAGTTCTGAGGTCTGAGTTCAATTTCATGAGAATAATGTAGAGAGATTTGACATTCTGAAATTTTCAATTATACAGTATACTGTATACCTAGCAAACTAGCAATAACTGAGTGTTCTTCCCTTGGACTGGACGTTTATTTTTCGTTTAAATGAAACTACTGTATAACTTGGCTAATTACTAATACACTTTAACGATTTGAAGTCTCAATCCTACAATTTTACAAAATATGGAAAAGAGATTCTATAAAATACCCCCGGGTGCGCCAAAATAAACTATGCACGTATGACAGGCCATAATAAATCATACATTGGACCAATTTTGAAGATTCAAGACTTAGTCTTTAGCAAAAGGCCTGAATTAGATTCTAAAATTTTTTGCAAATTTTTCCGTTTTCAATTTTTAGGGCTAGAAGCGAGTTCCTTAAAATTTCAATTTTCGAAAACACTTAAAATGATAAAAAAACATTGATCAAATTTTCTAAAGAATAGACCACAGGGAGCCCACATAAAAAGTAGTAAGAAAGCAAACGAAATGCGGCTTCTGCGAGTGAGATACGGCAAAAGCAGCATCTGTGGAGGAGCAATGTGCGCTTGGTGGCTTTGCGGAGG
>REGL01000077.1:162629-172933 GCA_004194395.1 Aurelia aurita complex sp. Pacific | reverse complement strand
CTTGGAAAATACTATATTGCATATAAATACCAAATTACCACAAAGAGAAACAATATTTTCAAAGTAGTTAACTTTGCCCTGAAATCTCCGCCCAGAAATAAAACCAAAAATAGTTGTAAATCTATATCGATTATCAATATTCTAATTTCACAGTGATGGCCATTTATCCTTTCCATGTCGATAGGTATGCTTGCTTCATCAAATCCCAACAAAATTCATGGATCAGTAACCGCATTTTTGCATGAAGGTCAAACTTCGGCTGTCAAATTTTTGGAGGTTTTTCAGGGAGCTGGTATCTGAATATATTTTTGTGTCATCAGAGCGAAAAATTATCCTGCAAATTATGATTTTCTGAAGGCAGAATTATGAATCAAATGAGATTGAGAAGATCTTCTTCATCTGGCTTCATGTTCACATGAGAAAATAAAAAATCATGGGTAGTTCACTTTACCCCGGTCGAATCAAAATATCGACTGGACGGTAGACTTTTTAAAATATTATGTTAGCGTACAAAAAAGTCTTTCTTGGCACTTTCCTTTTGGAAAAAGTAAACACATGGTATGTGCTTCAAATCAATTAAAACAATGATAGAAATGAATTTCGTCTTGGGGTCAAAAATTAAGACCAAAGATAGGAGCCCAAACCTAACAACCATAATTTCCCGAGGTTGTTTTTACTGCCTCGGGTAAAGGAATTTTTTGCAGCAACAGGAAGAACTATTTTACAAAAAAATTTCATTTTCTGTGAGCACATATAAAAAAGCATTGGGCATAAATCATGTTTTATTATTGTATGCTTACTTTTGGAGAGAAGCGCGAATGTTCTGAGTAGTTCACTTTACCCCGTAGTTCACTTTACCCCGTCTTACCCTACACTTTAGGATAGTTGAGTCTGCACGCAGGCTACAGTGTCATTGATCTAAGATACTTTCGACTTATGTGTGGATGGACAGACACCCAGAAACAACTATTTGATAGATGTGCAGCACCAAAAAATATCAATTTTTGATAGATGTGAGAAGTGTATACATAATTTTAAACACCCGGAAACATCTATTTGATAAACCATGGGTCGTTAGACACTGCTGGTGTCCTTCTATGGAGGAGCGCTGGATAATATGTATCTGCGGGGGAAATTTTTTGTAGTACTGCGGAGGAGATATCGAAAGAACGAAAATATCGATAGCTCCTTCGCAGTACTATAAAAAATTTCCCCCGCAGATACATATTATCCAGCGCTCCTCCATAGAAGCACACCAGCAGTGTCTAACTACCCATGTATAGACTATGTGAAGGCTGTATGCATCATGTACAGGATTTCCTTGACTAAAATAGTTAGTTGCTAAAACAATGTTTTCTCAGTACTGGAGTTTCTTACTTCTTTTGCAATCGGCGAATTGAGTATCTTATGAAAAGTTACTAATAAAAAATTAGAATCGTGCCAGAATGCTTTGCTAGAAAATCCTTTCCCAGATAAGATTGTAACAAAGCTGCGACGTTAGATGGAAACCGCCTGAGGGCTTGCTTTAGAAGAAAACAACGGAGATGTGCTTGCAAAGGAAGCTGCGACGTTAGATGGAAACCGCCTGAGGGTTTGCTTTAGAAGAAAACAACGGAGATGTGCTTGCAAAGGAAACATTTCAGGACGTGTCCTGGAATGAATATTAGATAAATGATACCTGTCCTGAAATAAGAGGCAGTAAAAATGCCAGAGATGCTTTCTTTCTTCGACCCGTCCTGGCAATATTAACTTTATTGATATTCCTGTCCTTGAACAAGAGTACAAAATGTATAATCCTGTCCCAGATGCTTTTGCTGAAATTAAGACCTAATCAGCAGACACATCCCGGGTGCTCAATCAGGGTTCTTTGTAGGCATGCTAAAATTTCAGGCTGTCTGAAAATCAGATTTTGCCAGAACTGAAAATAAATATTCACAGTGCAGTGGTTGCACTGATAGAACAGTGGGGAGAACAGTTCAACTAAAGCAACACTTTGGATTGGATCCATGGTTTCCCCCTTAGGCCAAATTTGATTTTCAAACAGCTTGAAATTTCAGCATATCCAGAGAGGACCCTGGTCCTGGATTAAATTGGCTCTTTAAGTAGATTCCTCCCACCATAGGAAAGCCCCTGATAAGCTAAAGGCAAGTTATCTAAAAAGTCCTTCTTTCACAACAAGAATGCATTTTCTGCATAATAAGCAGGAGTGTTATTACTTGGTGGGACAGCTTGTATTCTCCATAATTCTCTGTTGTTTGCGAAACCTTGTCTTCCATGCAACATGGTATAGTTATTAACATAAACTTGATCACCTATTGCATATGTATGACCAAAGAAAAATCTTTCATCAAATGCAATATTCTTGATATCATCTTCCAAGTCTTCTGCTGTTTGCATTGTGTCTTCAGGCGATGCCGTGATGTCATGCCAACTGTATTGTCGGCTGTCTGGATGTTCTTTTGCTGTCCATAATTGCCACCACCGTAGTACATCTTTCCCTGTCCAAGGACACTTCATAACCAATGGATACTGATAAACATTTCCTTTTCCTCCAAAGTACACTGCTTTCTTGTTTGGATGGCTCAGTTGCGTTTCATACGACAACACAGTTTTCCTCCACTGCTCAATCACCTTGCCGTTTAGTGCCATGATAGCAGCGTTTGAATCAACGAAGGTTGTCTGGCCTTCATTGCTTGTGAGATCAGTTTCTTTGCAGTAAAGGAGAAACTCTCTTGGAACGAAGTCATCATAATTGTGGTCATCTTGTGAAATGTTCATGTAGCGTGGAGGGGCCATCAGGTCGATGTGCATCGGCAGTCCTTCATAGCTACATGTAATACCAGGCATTGTATCACTGGGTTTCACTTTATGGATGTAGCCAAAATCCCATTTCACCATTCCATGACTTAATCTTGGGCTATAAGATGCAATCATGTGTTCCTCACTTTCAAATTTCTTGAATCCTCGTAGAACGACAATTCCAAATTCTTCCACTAGTGATGACAATGCTTGCGACATGATGCAATTGCTGTCCAGTGGCTCACCATATTCATCAATCGAGTGATTTTCAATCATAATTCCACAACCTCCCCTCATTATTGAGATATGGAAGCTTGCAGTGCTTCTCTTCACATATTTGAAGTACTTATCCTCAATATGCAGTCGAACATACATCCAGTCATTGCCATTGAATTTCACTTTGAGAAGAGTGGCATTGTTCACTTTGATGCTCTCGATCGTGGTTTTCTGATCAACCACAAATTTGCCTTGAAAGGTGTCGAAACAGACCACATGATGCCAGGGTGTACGAAGAATACCGCCATTGTCTGCAATGTTCTTGAACAAATCGATTGGGTATTTACCGGAATGTGGATTATGATGATGAATGCTCAGACGAATGAAATCCCGGATAGTTGTTTGTTGCTTTAGAAACCGGTCCAGTGCCACGCCTTGCTCCATCATCCCCCTTGTGACTTGTTTGAGGAAGCTCCTTGTTGCTTTGCTGCCTTTTGAACTGGGCAGACTTGGCATGCGGTCTTTGAGCATGAACTTTCGCAGTTGCTTGTATCTCTCAAAAAAAGCAGGATTGGCCTTGATCTCATGGTCGAAGGACGCCAGAAATGAGTAATCGCCAAATCGCTCTCGCAAAACAGTGGATATCTGGGCAGTTGGGACGTTCTTGAATTCCGGAAAGTTGGACAGTGATATTAACTCGATGACGTCATCAGCTCCAGAATCATGAATCATTTCCTGCAAGGCATGATGGTAGATAAAGTAGTCTTCTTCATTGACACCAACATATTCATCGAACGTGTGATAATCTGACAAGATCGTGACAACGACACCATGGTTGTAGATGGCTTGCAGTTTTCGTGCAGTAGTAAGCAATGAGCGAATGGCAAGAAATTCAGCAAAGTCAGGCCTTGCACCAAACACCTTTTCAATGTTGTTCGAACTCTTGGAAGGGAAGCCAGGCAGGAAGAATCTGAGGGGCAATTCTCTGACGACAAGATTGAAGATACAGTTGCGTAGATTTTCGTAATCTGTTTTGCTGTACAGATACCCATAACCATGCATCCAGTTGTCCAAGACTATATCAAGGATCATGTCCACATCTTGAAAGAGTGAGTTTTGTTCCTCAGGAAATGCTGAATGGCAATGGTGCGTGTGTTTTCTTGCCCTCTTTGGTACTGGCTCTGCGGTGTACGGACTGTATGGAAGGCTGTTGAGGTGAGATAGAATTATCAGTAACAGCAAGGGCGCCTACCTTGTAGGAAGTGTGTTATTTAATTTTTTCATTTTATATAAAGCGCAATACAATACTACATTGTATACGGCCTAAACATAACATAATTAAGAAAAAAAATACAATTATAACAAGCTACGATAGAATATTACAGCGAGAAAACAGTAACGGAATATCGTGTAATAAAAAGAGTATAATAAAACGAATTATTTTCGTGGGTTATGGCAACATACTCGGTTTTGGTGTGTTTTTACGAGTGGACAATTTATGGTTTCATGTTTAGAGTTTTTGTTCTGAGTTCTGCTGCTTGTTGCAAGAATTGTGCGAGGTTTTTCTGCTTGCTGATATCTTGGGATGACAATATATCAATGAATGTGTGCTCTACTTGTGTCACTGTTAGCATCCTGTGTAAAGTAGGTCCGAGGAAAGTATGTCTTAGGTTGCGATATATCTCGCATTCAATTAGGAAATGAATTTCGTTTTCCACGTTGCCAGACTTCCATATGTCGCATGTTCGTTTTGATACTTGTAGTTTTTGGTGTCTGCCAGTTTCGATTCTGAGTTGGTGGTCACTGCATCGGAATTTGGCGATAAGCTTCCTGAAGTTGTAATTGGTGTCCTATGATCCAGTCCTGTTAATCTGTGTTTCAAATTCTCACGTCTATTAGAGTTGACCAATCAAAAATCACGCTGTCTGATTCCCCGTTGCCAGATCGTATAACAAATGATATCGCGTTACATAAACAACGGAATTTGAAACCACAAAGTTATTCATACGTCATGTTGACCTTGAGAGGACTGACCACAAGGAGCCCCCATAAAAAGTAGTAAGAAAGCCAACGAAATGCGGCTTCTGCGAGTGAGATAGGGCAAAAGCAGCATCTGTGGAGGACCAATGTGCGCTTCAGATCTGCTTTTGCCGTATCTCACTCGCAGAAGCCGCATTTCGTTTGCTTTCTTACTACTTTTTATGGGGGCTCCCTGTGGACTGACGCTGTGTACTGGACATCAATTACTCTACAGTACTGGGAATAAACACACTTCCTACAAGGTAGGCGCCCTTGGTAACAGTAACAACAATAACAGTTGACATGATATAATATAATAGTTGATATGTTTATGGTATGGTATCCCACCACCTAAACAAATGCGGAATAATTATATGAAGATAAAACAAGATGGCTTTGTCAGTTGCTATGCCTATCTGAAATGAGATTGTGTGCGGTGAGAATATTCTGCAATATATACTGACATTAGAAGTTGATTTTCTAATAGGTGGTCTCTTTTTAGATCGTTTTACTTGAACAAATATGGTATCCCACCACCTAAACAAATGCGGAATAATTATATGAAGATAAAACAAGATGGCTTTGTCAGTTGCTATGCCTATCTGAAATGAGATTGTGTGCGGTGAGAATATTCTGCAATATATACTGACATTAGAAGTTGATTTTCTAATAGGTGGTCTCTTTTTAGATTGTTTTACTTGAACAGACGAGCCTTATACCTTAGGAGTACTGATTAAAGGGAATGTAAGCATATGAAATTGCCTCGAGCCACTTGCAGTCACAGTCTAGCCAATCACACATCAGTAGTTCCTGTTGAAATCGATAAGTTACCCAAATATGGTGAGGCACATGTTATGGCCTATTGTCTTTGCACTGCTATTTTCATCAACAGCTATATATATGCTTAGATTCTCTTTAAAGCATCAAGGTTAAATGTCAAATTTGTAATGAAGACTTTGTTGTCGTTCTCGTCAAGCCTTAGCTAGGGACTTCTACTGGTGCTATTCCTTGCGGCAGGCCTAGCCAAGCCAATTGACAGAGGCGTCACCAGCCCTTTAAAGGGCATATGTCATAAAGCTGATTGGTTCATGCAATACAATTCTCTCTATTGTTTATTACAAAGCACGGGATCGAGGCTAAATTTTCATTGCAATGAAAATTCATGAAACAGAAATAAAAAGTCACGAAACAATGGAATTCCACTTCAAACTTGTTTGTTGTATTAACCAATGGCTAATGTGACACATGGGCTTTAAAGTAGGATGGACTTAGTATTGGTATGGAACTCAGTTCTGAAAGGTATACACAGTCTTTTTTACACTATTTTGCTTATGAATGAATACTGCTTTGAGAAAACAGGGGTGGACATGTCTACCCCAGTCCAAAGGTAAAGACCCCATTCAATCATAGGTAATCATAATACTTTCTCATTGCAATGGTGATATTTTTATTGGCTCTAAATCCTGGATGAAGCTCCCTCCTCCAAACAGTCTCCTTCCGTAATGATTTTCCGTCGTGAACTGAAATAACATCGTTTTCCACCAGATACCAGTCCTAAAAACCTCCTTTAAGAAAACTTTTCTGAAATCAATCCTAACATCTACATATGTTTATAATTCAAAGAATAAGTTTTAAAGGGAATCTAAGCATATGTCAGCCTTTGATAGAACTAAACTAGCGAAAGAATCTCTTCCGTGGAGCAATATGAATTTTCCTCCTCAGGAGCATCAGGGGCGGGCAAGTACTGCAAAATATTTGACCCCATGTTTGTCCAGAGGAACTGGAACAAATAACCAGTTCTTTTATCAAATAGTACGACTTTCCTGCCCAAAACAACCAGTTTTTGGGACAAAGGTGAAATTTGAATATCAATCTTCCTATTCCATCAGTTTATCACAAAAATCAAGTTTTCTTACCTATCTTATCAAAATCCGGAAGTTTATCTGTAAGCTGGTTTTCCCTTTGTCCCCCAAATTTCAGCAGAAAAGACCAGTATTTCAAATTTTCACGTAAGCGGTTCTACCTTTGTCCACCAAATTTACAGAGAAAGGACCAGCAATTCCAATTTTTCACTAAAGCGATTCCAATTTTTCACCTTTGTCCGGCAAATTTCCGAAAAAAAGGCCAGAATTTCTAATTTTTCATCAAAGCGGTCCTATCATTGTCTGGCAACCGCTTTTGGGACACATGTATTTTCATATCTATGATTACCACTTGCTTTCGAAAACAGTACTTGGTCGAAACTAACGGTTTTTGGGACAAACATCGTCAATGATACATAATGTTAAAATTGTCCTCCAAATTGAAGAAAAATAACAGCGGAAATTTGCCATCAAAAACGACCAGTTTTTGGGACAAAGGTGATGCAAAATTTTTTCATGAACTACCGGTTTTCGGACAAAGGTAGGACCATCGTTACCAGTGTGACATGCCCGCCCTTGGAGCATACAGCGCCTTAAGAAGCATCTCACACTTTGGGAGGGGGGTCGCAAAATCTTGAGGGGAAGGTGCCCCCGGCTCCTACGGCTATGGGAGGATATATGCTGAAACATAACTGTGTTGTCTAACTAGTCATAGGCAGAGGGAGCTCATGGCAAGAGGAAACGAACTTTTGAGAGTCTTGACATGCGTGTACAGTAGGTGATAATGTTATTCATACCATTCATAAGTATGTAGAAGTCAACGTACCTAACACTTTTACTTTGTCGGCTTGGCATTTTGATTGTTTGTGGTGATCGTTGATGCTTTGTTTCCTCAATTTTCGTAGTCCTTGAGCTTTTCTGGAGTTTTAGAGGGAACTGATGATTCTTAATATTTTTAATTCTCTTTTGCGTCTTGTTGATCTGTGGGAAGGAATGGAGAGAGAGTCAATTCAAATGCCATGTTAGGGAACTCTGAAGTGTTATAGTTTGGGGAGGAGGTAGAATACATGACTGGAGTTTACAGCTTGCACATTCTTTAAAGACCAATTGTTGGGTGTTAGCCATGATCAACTCCTAATCCATAACCATCATCTTCGCAATCATCATCATTATCATCATTAAAGTAGCTAAAAAATGAATAGCTAATTTCCTATATTGTGGACATTGTGGAAATCCTGCTGAGACTTTTCAGTCCGACAACTCATGACATAATTTTTAAATGCTTGTCAACAATTTCCTCCTTAATGAACCACGAGAATCTCTCAACAAAGATACCGCATTTCGTAACAAAAACCAAAGTTTGGCAAAGCTTCTTAAAGGGTCTGTTTCATCCAGCATTCCTTGCACGTGCCGTTTGTTGATGTTCCTTTGTTGTCCGCCATTTTCATGGGCCATGAAAAAGGCGGACAACAAAGGAACATCAACAAACGGCACGTGCAATGAATGCTGGATGAAACGGCCAGGTCTAAAACGCGGACATCACGGACATCGCGGACATCGCGGACATGTCCGCGTTATTTGCAAGTCCGCGTTTTAGGTTTTCACATAGGGAAAAACCTAAAACGCGGACATCGCGGACATTTTCCAATTCTTTGAAATAAAGTGTTGATAACCACGTTTCCACGATCTTTATGCACACCCCTTCACAGAGAGTCACGGAGAGTTAGTTNNNAAGTTTGTAGAAACGTACTTATCAACACTTTATTTCGAAGAATTGGAAAATGTCCGCGATGTCCGCGTTTTAGGTTTTTCCCTATGTAAAAACCTAAAACGCGGACATTGATTTCGCGGACATGAAGAAATCGCCAACAACTAACCCTCCGTGACTCTCTGTGGAGCGGTGTGCACAAAGATCGTAGAAGCGTGCTTATCAACACTTTATTTCGAAGAATTAGAAAATTTCCGCGATGTCCGCGTTTTAGGTTTTTACATAGGGAAAAACCTAAAACGCGGACTTGCAAATGGCGCGGATATGTCCGCGATGTCCGCGATGTCCGCGGTGTCCGCGTTTTAGACCTGGCCTGGATGAAACAGACCCTTTAAGTGTGGTCAAGTCATACTGTGGGGGTGTTGGATGGGTGAGTGGTAAAACAGAGTGGTAAAACAATATAATATTGAATGAAATTGAAGGAAAATAACTCCATTGGTTTGACAGCTCCACAATGATATAATGATAGTTTCATTCTAATGTGGCGTTGGTGAATCTCTTTCTACTACTGGTTCCGTTAGCAAATGGTTCCTTTTCAACTGTTCAAATTACCCTGCAAACAGGAATTTAGTCACAAGAAGAAACATCCCCTTTTTCTACCACATTCTGGAAACAATCCCATCGTCACAGAACCATCACGTCTTTCCTAGAATATTGTATTGCGTTGTACCCTATGGAATATATTCTGTGAACAACCTTAGTCATAAAGAGAAGTTCTGTTGTTAGACTATTCTTTTTCACGTTCTTGCTGATAGCTGAAATGAAATAATTTCAGTTTCCTCTGTCAATGCATTGCCATTCCTTTTGAAACAGTAAGTACATTTGATTAGAAAAAGTGAAAGCGCTCGCTTCACTCGCACTTAAACACTCATTGATTAAGATTCCTGGATTGGGAGGGGTTGGATATCACGAACGATAAGATTGCAAAAATTTACGTCGCAGAGTCCTTGTTCGGCAGTTTTCCCCAGATTCTAGGGAAAATGAATATGCAAGTCATAAATCATACTTTTTGGGTCTGGAACACAGGCTACATGGGCGTAGGAAGCATTTCAAACTTGGGGGGAACGACACTTCAAGGGCACTTTTTTCGTAAAGCTGAAGGGGGCAAATCCAGAAAATAAAAAGTGCACTTCTTTGTTAATTGCAGAATCTTTGGCGGACACATGCCCCCAGTGCCCCCCCCCGGTTCATACGTCTCTGCAAGTCAGATGATATATACGAAAGAACTCAATTCGACCCCCTTGTAATGGTTTATCGATTAAAAGTATCAAGCTTGATTCTAGTCCGGATTATCATTGATGTGTTAGATCTAGCTTTGTTGTCTAAAAACCTTCACATCTTCACCTAGATGAGATTAGTTACCGCATAAAAGTATGGTTACTGGGATGCTTCGATCCTTTGACTAAATGATTATGAGGAAAGTAATGCACACTCATCAAATAAGGCCTCATGAAAGGAATTCAACTTCCCTTGTATATCAGTTTGTACAAAGTTCGGTTACTTGGAAAACGGTTTTTACCCCCAAGCAAGCACTGCTACGGGATGGGAAATAAATACTTCAAATGTTTGCAATATGCGTTTCATTCATTTCATTTTTTCATTCATTCATTTTCATTTATTAAGGCACGGTAGCCCCGTCA
>REGL01000077.1:115792-134691 GCA_004194395.1 Aurelia aurita complex sp. Pacific | reverse complement strand
GATTAGGTCTGCTCTATTTCTGCGATCCCAGCGCTTGGCGCTGTAAAACGCAACTTCACCTTCACCTTCACCTTCACTGTACAGTGTCAAAACATTTTTGAATGCGCTGGGAAAATTAAAACTGCAATTACAATTTCTTAGCTTTTCAAATTCAGGTAGCATTGTTTCTTAAAATTCGAAAAATTGAGCCTATTGTTTCTTCTTATAAGCAAGTGCATACATAAGTTAAAGTGCCCTCGTGAACATTTTAAAACAAGGTTCTTTAAGCCTTGCCAATAATGTTTAAACATTACAAGTGAAATTAAAGTAAAATATGTCAAGGATTTCCTTTATCAAAATAAATAGTTTCTTTACTTATATTTTCCCAGTACTGGAGTTTCTTAATTATTTGGCGATCTGAGAGTTAAGTTTCTTATGGGCAGTTCCTTTTGTCTACATATACAGATTCAGCCTCCTTTTTATGAAACTTTTTATCACAACAGCCAATAATAAATAGCAATAAACTGCCAACATTCACACCATAACTACAGCAATCTCCGTAAAGCAGACCCATAACCTGGACAAAATTCACGAAACATTGCCTATAACTAGGGCAAAATGTGCCTAATTAACTCATAACCCAGGCAGACACATGTATATCAGGCCCCCTATAGGAGTTACCCCCTCTTTCCCAAAGGGGGTTTATTTATAGGAAAACAACTGCGATGTGCTTCCAAAGAAAACATTCCATAAACATATCCTGGTTCGAATATTAAGTACAGGATACCTTTCCTGAAATGAGGTGCAGTGCAGTAAAAGTGCCAGATTCATTGTATTTTTTTCGACCTGTCCTGAAAAATTAACTTAATTAACATTCCTGTCCTACAGCGAAGTACGAAGTGCATAATCCTGTCCCCAGATGCTTTAGCTGAAATTGAGACCTGATTGGCAAGCACATCCCCGGGTGCTCAATCAGGGTCCTTTGTAGGCATGCTAAAATTTCAGGCTGTCTGAAAATCAAATTTTGCCATAAATTTAAACAATAGATTCACAATGAAATATTTGAACTGATAGAAATGTAGGGAGAACAGTTCAACTAAAGCAAAATTTTTTTTCAGTGCAACTACTGCAATTTTGATCCATGGCTTCCGCTTAGGCCAAATTTGATTTTCAAACAGTTTGAAATTTCAGCATACCCAGAAAGGACCCTGGATTAAATTGGCTATTTAAGTAGATTCCACCAACATTATGAACAGCCCTTGATAAGCTAAAGGCAAGTTTTCTAAAAAGTCCTTCCTTCACAACAAGAATGCATTTTCTGCATAATAAGCAGGAATGTTATTACTTGGTGGGATGGCTTGTATTCTCCATAATTCTCTGTTGTTTGCGAAACCTTGTCTTCCATGCAACATGGTATAGTTATTAACATAAACTTGATCACCTATTGCATATGTATGACCAAAGAAACATCTTTCATCAAATGCAATATTCTCGATATCATCTTCCAAGTCTTCTGTTGTTTGCATTGTTCCTTCAGGCGATGCTATGATGTCATGCCAGCTGTATTGTCGGGTGCTTGGATGTTCTTTTGCTGTCCATAATTGCCCCCACCGCAGTACATCTTTCCCTGTCCAAGGACATTTCATCACCAATGGATAATGATAAACATTCCCTTTTCCTCCAAAATACAGTTCTTTCTTGCTTGGCTGGCTCAGTTGTGTTTCATACGACAACACAGTTTTCCTCCATTGCTCAATCACCTTGCCGTTTAGTGCCATGATAGCAGCGTTTGAATCAATGAAAGTTGTCTGGCCTTCATTGCTTGTGAGATCCGTATCTTTGCAGTAAAGAAAAAACTCTCTTGGGACGAAATCTTCATATTTGTGGTCTTCTTGTGAAATGTTCATGTAGCGTGGAGGGGCCATCAGGTCGATGTGGATCGGTAGACCTTCATAGCTGCATGTATTACCCGGCGTGGTATCACTGGGTTTTACTTTTTGGATGTAGCCAAATTCCCATTTCAACATTCCGTGACTCTTTCTTTTGCTGTATGATGCGATCATGTGATCCTCATTTTCAAATTTCTTGAATCCTCGTAGAACGACAATTCCAAATTCTTTCACCAGTGATGACAATGCTTGTGACATGATGCAATCGCTGTCCAGTGGCTCACCAGATTCATCAATCGAGTGATTTTCAATCATAATTCCACAACCTCCTCTCATCATTGAGATGTGGAAGCTTGCAGTGCTTGTCTTCACATATTTGAAGTACTTCTCCTCAATATGCAGACGAATATACATCCAGTCATTGCCATTGAATTTCACTTTGAGAAGACAGGAATTCTTCACATTGATGCTGTCGATGGTCGTTTTCTGATCAACCNATCATGTGATCCTCATTTTCAAATTTCTTGAATCCTCGTAGAACGACAATTCCAAATTCTTTCACCAGTGATGACAATGCTTGTGACATGATGCAATCGCTGTCCAGTGGCTCACCAGATTCATCAATCGAGTGATTTTCAATCATAATTCCACAACCTCCTCTCATCATTGAGATGTGGAAGCTTGCAGTGCTTGTCTTCACATATTTGAAGTACTTCTCCTCAATATGCAGACGAATATACATCCAGTCATTGCCATTGAATTTCACTTTGAGAAGACAGGAATTCTTCACATTGATGCTGTCGATGGTCGTTTTCTGATCAACCACAAATTTGCCTTGAAAGGTGTCGAAGCAGACCACATGATGCCAGGGTGTACGAAGAATACCGCCATTGTTTGCAATGTTCTTGAACAAATCGATTGGGTATTTACCGGAATGTGGATTATGATGATGAATGCTCAGACGAATGAAATCCCGGATAGTTGTTTGTTGCTTTAGAAACCGGTCCAGTGCCACGCCTTGCTCCATCATCCCCCTTGTGACTTGTTTGAGGAATCCCCTAGTTGCTTTGCTCCTTTTTGGACCGGGTAGACTTGCCATGCGGTCTTTGAGCATGAACTTAAGAAGTTGCCTGTATCTCTCAAGGAAAGCAGGATTGGTCTTGATCCCATCATCGAAGGACGCCAGAAATGAGTAATCGCCAAATCGCTCTCGCAAAACAGTGGATATCTGGGCAGGTGGGACGTTCTTGAATTCCGGAAAGTTGGACAGTGATATTACGTCGATGACGTCATCAGCTCCAGAATCATGAATCATTTTCTGCAAGGCATGATGGTAGACAAAGTAGTCTTCTTCATTGACACCAATATATTCATCGAACGTGTGATAATCTGACAAGATCGTGACAACGACACCATGGTTGTAGATGGCTTGCAGTTTTCGTGCAGTTGTAAGCAATGAGCGAATGGCAAGGAATTCAGCAAAATCAGGCCTTGCACCAAACACCTTTTCAATGTTGTTTGGACTCTTGGTAGGGAAGCCAGGAAGGAAGAATCTGAGGGGCATTTCTCTGACGACAAGATTGAAGATACGGATGCGAAGATTGTTGTAATCTGCTTTACTGTACAGATGCCCATAACCATGCATCCAGTTGTCCAAGACTATATCAAGGATCGTGTTCACATCTTGAAAGCGTGAGTTTTTTTCTTCAGGAAGTGCTGTATAGCATTTGTGTAATCGTGTCTTCTTTCGTGGTGGTTCCGCTGTGTACGGACTGTATGGAAGGCTGTTGAAGTAAAATAGAATTATCAGTTAGATGAAACTCTTGCATCGAGCAATAATGCCCCGTTCAATGGATTATGACGCACATTTTATTCTTACCCATTCGCTTGTTTGCGAGAAAACGCTGATTGTGTTGCTTGTTGATTGTGTTAACAAGGACAGATTTTGTAAGGCAACAGCATGAGTTGCTTTTGTTGACACCTGCAGGTCAGTCGAGAGAGGGGCCGGGCCCCAGGGACAGGGGAAGAGGAGGGCCCCGGCGCCTAAGGCACCGGAAATTTTTTGAGCGACACCCTTTTATCCTTGGGCCACGCCCTCCTATGCATATATCCTTCTTCTTTTGATCTATGCTCATATTTTCTCTTAAAAACAACTCCTGGAATGCACAACAAGCGAGCTACTTATCTGGGTTTCAGAGAAACTTTTGCGGCTTGGTTTGTTTTGAACTACATGTTGAGGGAATTTTCTTTGTCGGCGATAGCAAATTGATTTGAATTCAGGTGTCCAGGACTGTCGAGAGGAGGGGTTAGCCAGGGTAGTTACCAGGGGGCCCGGGGCTATTGGGGGCCCGCCAAAAATAAGGTAATTTTTTCTTGGTTGTAGTTTTCTTTCAGGAACATTTTCAGGCCCGCAGGCCCACTGAGATTACAAATGAAATCTAAAAGCAGCGTTTCGCCAGTGCATAGGAGGGCGTGGCCCAAGGATAAAAGGGTGTGGTTCAAAAAATTTCCAACGCCTTCGGCGCCGGGGGCCCTCCTTCTTCCATGTCCCTGGGGCCCGGCCTCTCTTCTCGACGGACCTGGGCTTTGGCCCTGCTCCACAGAAGCATATACACGTTTTTTTTATAAGAAACTGGTTTATAAGAAACTAGTACTACGATGACCAACAATTTAATAAAAAAAATTCAAAAATTTAACTAGTACTACGTTCAAGAGCAATTAACAAACTCTAAAATTTTATTTCTAGAATAAGAGTCGGTAGATTATAGCCTGTGTTCCAGACCCCAGTTCCGAAAAGGAAAGGAGGGTCTGCAGCGCAGTAGATTACGGTTCGTGCGACATTGCATTTGTAAATATCAAATTTTGACTGCAAAAAATTGGTAACTTTGTACCTTAATGTGCATGGCGCATTCGTGGTGACACTTTCAATGCAAAATGCAAGCCCTTTGTTGATAAGAAGGCTCAACTTCGAGCCATAACGGATTTTTTTAGACCCCGAAAAATAAGAAACTACCAAAGAAACTTTCACTACTAAGTGCTGATCCAAGTTTCTTATAAAAAAAAGAACATGTATGCGGAAACACAACTGTGGTGTCTAGCAACTCATAGGCACATAGGTACTCGATGGGAGCTTATGGCAAGAAAAAACGCACCGTTGCGTTTTGAGAGTCTTCACATGCATGTACGATAATGGTTTTGATGTTATTGATAAGTCAACGTAAAATTGTTTACTGCTGCGGAGAAACAAGCGAAAGAAAACTCTTCCGTGGAGTGGAACAATGTGAATTTTCCTCCTCAGGAGCATACAGGGCCATAGGAAGCATCTCACACTTTGGGAGGGGGAGTAGGGGGGGCGTCGACATTTCAAGGGCACTTTTTTCATCAAGCATTAAGCTAAAGGGGCACTATTTGCTTATTGCAAAATCTTGGGGGAAAGTGCCCCAGTGCCCCAGTGCCCCCCAGCTCCTACGGCTATGGGAGGATATATGCTGAAACATAACTGTGTTGTCTAACTAGTCATGGGCAGAGGGAGCTCGTGGCAAGAAGAAACAAACTTTTGAGAGTCAACGTACCTAACACTTTTACTTTGTCGGCCAGGCATTTTGTTTGTTTGTAGTGATTGTTGATTCTTAGTTTCCTCCTCGATTTTATCAGTCTTCGAATTCTTTCTGGAGTTTAGATGGAAATTTGATTCTCATTTATTTAATTCTCTTTTGCGTGCTGTTGATCTGTTGAAGAAATGGAGAAAGAGTCAATTCAAATTCTATGTAGGGAACTCTAACGTTTTACCGTTAGGAGAGGAGATGAGAGTACGATAAGTGGTAACACTAACAAGGGCAGATTTTGTGATACAATGGCAACAGCTGCGTTTGATTGACACCCCAATTCAAAGCAGGGGTGGCGCAAGGGGAGGGCTAGGGGGCTACAGCCCCCTCGTCAGAAGCATCTAGCCCCCCCGTCGGAGGACATTTTGGGTTCTTTTCGGAGGAAATTTGGCAAAATGACGTATGAAAACTGCATTTTCTAGCCATTTTAGCCCCCCTGTCGGAAGCTCCAGCCCCTCTGTCGGAAGATTCCTGGCGCCACCCCTGATTCAAAGCTATTTGCGACTGCAGACAAAGGAAGTTCTCTCAACCAGTAATTCAAAACAAACAAAGCCGCAAAAGTTTCCTCGAAACTAGCAGGGCAAACTCTCGCCTTGTGCAAGCGAAAGGTGGTTTTAAAGAAAAGTTATGTGCTTAAAACGCAAGAAGAAGGGCAAAGCTAAAAATCTGTTTGGCGGATTTGGTTTATTTGATTCAGAAGCTGTTTTGCAATCGTTTCATTTGAGCCCTAAATACGCATGAATTACAATGCCATCTGTTCGGCTTCTGAAGCAAATAAACAAAATCCGCCAGACAGAACTTTAGATTTGCCCTTCTTCTTTCGTTATAGGCACATAACTTCTCTTAAAAACCACCTTTCACTTGCACAAGGCGAGCGTTTGCCCTACTAGTTTCGGGGAAACTTTTGCAGCTTTGTTTGTTTTCAATTACAGGTTGAAAGAATTACCTCTGTCTGCAGTCGCTAATCACTTTGAATTGAGGTGTCAATCAAATGCAACTGTTGCTATTGTATTGCAAAATCTGTTCTTGTTGGTAACACTGAATACTGGTCTAATACTCGTGACGTGACTACCCAAGCATATAAGGTTCCAAATCTTTATAAAGGTTGGTGTACCATACAGTGACCTATTTCTTTGAACTGAATGACTTCAAAGAAACTTTAGCTATTTCTCTACAATTTTACCGTTGGATTTTTCTGAAATCTTCAATATTTTCAGAATTTGAGTGTTTTTCTTCTTTTAGAATTCAAGAAACGTTTTCAAAAAAACTTAAGAAACCTTAAGCCATCGTAATTTCTAAACTGTTTGACGCAACATGAAACAATTTCGAAGAAAACCATAGTTTATGAATGCCTACAATATGGTATCAAGCAAAAGTCTGTCACTAATCTGGTTTATGATTTAGAAATTTGATGACGTCACATCTAAAGTTTCTTTCAAGCTATTCGATCAGAAGAAATATCAAATAGGTCATTGAATTTTACACCCACCTTTTAACGCCGAGTAAAAGATTTGGAACTCATATATTTTTCGGTACGGGGACGTGCCGCTGAACAGGGTATCGTTTTCAGGATTCCAACTCCGGCACAGTGTATAACTTTTGTATACTCGGCTCCATGACAGGGTCCAAATTTTCTATGATTGACTACGTAATGTCGTTGTAAGCCATTTGCACTCGGCCAGTGTTTAAATCGTTTGGATGGCAACATCTCCGCTTTTGCTGATAGATTTCTATCAAATTTCCAGGGCAGCCTACAATATTGTATGAAGAAACTCAAGAACAGGGTATCGTTTTAAAAATTTTACTCCGGGACAGGGTATCATTTTCGTGAATTTTACTCCGGGGGACAGGGTGCCTTTTCAGATTTTCCAGCGGCACCTCCCCGTATTTTCGTCGACCAAGTACCCCCCTCCGGGTGCCGACTACGGGGAGGTAAGTCCGATACTTTTGGGTCAGAATATTGCCGAAGGTGATCTTGTGGGTCTATAAATGAACTGAAATTATGTTTTTGAGATTTTTGGGCATCAAATATTGTCAAAATGATATTTCTGGGTTCTTTAGAGGCAATCCTGGCCTCAATCTACATTGTTTCAGGATCCCTAATGTTCGTTTACAGGTGTCAAGTTTTAAAATGAGCAGATATTTTTGGGTTGAGCTAAACTGATATTTTTGGGTTTCCTGAAAATTTCTCGGATTAACCCCCTGTATGCGTATGTGCCGAGTGTCCATCCTGGGACTGAATATAAGTATCCACTGTATCTAGTATCCACTGAACCTTACACTTGTGCGGGGTATTATCTACAATCTNGGAGTTTCGCTGAACGTCATGGGAAAATTTTGCATAATTTGATGACGTCATAGTTCTGATGGATGAACCAGTAACAATGAAAACATTAACATCTGAAGTACTCTGGAGTTAAGCCCACAGTTAGTGGCTATCCATTCATAGTGAAAGAAATTGTCTGATACAAGTAGATTTGGATTCATAGAAACATATATGATAGGTAGTGAAAGCAATTTTTCAGACAATCTTGGCCAAAATACTTGGGACAAATCATAAAATTGCACTACTTCGGTCTTTGATTACGTGCCCCCCGCTCCCCCCGTTTCAAAGTTGCTTGAATCAAACGCCTTTCGACCTTCTCAACATTGAAATAGGGGGGAAGGGGGATTAGGAGACTCTAAACGTATGTTTTCTCCTCGATATTTTAGGAAACATCATGAAGACACTGAAATTTGCCTGTGTCCCAGCTTCTTTTGGCCAAGATTGTAGTTCTGTCAACTAATCTTTGGTGTATGCTACCTATACATGGTATTTATTGATTTGATAAAGAGACTCAAGAAATGCTTAAGAAACTTGAAATATTGAAACGGAGACATCGTAGATGAGGGCTTGTTCATATGGAGATATTACCTCGGCTGAGCGATTTTCCCGGTGAAACGGAATCCAGTATCCATGTCTTCAGTCATAAGATAAAGTAGTGCGGAAAGCTCTTGCGTAAACTCCCCGGGGGGACTAGACTTGCCCCAAGTCTGTTTTGTCAACTGTAACAAGTCTACCGGAAAGTATATTCCCTTCAATTTTTTGACGAATATTTTTTTGACGAAATAGACTTGGGGAAAGTCTACGGGGGGACCACTCCTATACTTTCCTATAGTATCATGCTTGTACAAAGGCTTAACATTTGCACCCTAAACGCTGACCTGTTTTAGCGAAATACATACCCTAATCGCGGAAAATTTTCATGAGAACATACCCTTTCCCGTGTCAAAATAGAACTTCTCTAATTCAGGTAGCCTAATCGCTGACAAGTCAGTTACTAAATTTGCTAATATTGCCGGTGTGATCTGAAGAGGAGGAAAATGCGCTCGACTTCCTTCCCCATTTTATGCTGGTTTGATAAGTTCTTTGACTCGCTAAGAATCCTTTTTTATAAATCATGACTAAAATGTCGTTGTAGAACAATTTAAATTTATCAAATGCAGAAAAGTGCACCCTTTTTTTAAATTTTGTTCGAATTGGCACCCCTAAACACGGGCCCGCGCGGGTCTGTGCCCACTTTCAAGAAAGGCACCCTTTCCCGTGCTTTTTTGTACGAGCATGATAACACACCAGGTATCAAGTGGTCCCCCCGGGGGGTAAACTCTACACTTTTGGAAACAGCATCAAATCGCAAGAATAAATCGCTTCAAAAAAGAAACATAGTGTACTACAAACACGTCCATTATACAAAATGCTCCATGATTCACTGGCTTTGCATAGCAACATCTATGCATAGAACGAACAAGAAAATAAAGATGCCTTACCAAGTGATCTTGATTCAGCTCTATTTGAGGATGCTCTCTGTACTTCTCGGTAGTCGATGCTGATCGTCTGTCTGTTCTGATTTCTTCGCGCTATTTATACATTCTGCTGGTAGTGGTATTGTGGTGTGGTGACGTGATGATTGCAAAGTTCTTGTTCATGATAATTCGCGAAACTCACCCTCGCTTTCGAGTAAAAACAAAAAACATACGTCATTTATTTATCCATTTATTCATTTATTTATCAATCGAGTTGACCGTGGGACTCGTTTTCGTGTTGATTTTTTTGGTTTTGTGGTTGGTTGGTAACGACATGGCAAACTTTGATCACTGACGTCACAGTCTCTTCCATGTGTTCAGATCCCCTTGGCCGGGTTGCTCAAGCCAAGATTAGCGCCCACTGTTAGCGCTAATCTTTTGATTGTGTATTCTGTGATTGATTGAAGCGCGTGATTCTGTACGCGTTTTTTTTATAAGAAACTGGTTTATAAGAAACTAGTACTACCGAGTACTACGATGACCAAAAATTTAAGAAACTCTAGTACTACGCTCAACAACAGTTAAAGACAAATGACGGATATATAGCGCCTAGTTTAAAAATAGAACAAAAGATGGCTTAGTGCTTTCATTTGTCCAATTGATTTGCTAATCTCTCGATATCATCAAATACAATGGAATACAATAGGCTATATTTAGATTGCCCAGTCCCCTGATTTAAGTCACCTTATATCTCCGTCATTTGTCTTTAAAGTGAATGAACGGAGCTAAGAGGAGGTCATCTATAAATAGGGCATTGAAAACTCCTACGCATGTTATTGTTCCTCTTGCTAAACAATATCCATGGTCGTCTCGAAATCATCAAATACAATAGGCTAATAATAGAATACCCAGACTCCTTCCGCGCGGGGCTTTTATCTCCGTTGATTCTCTTTAAGAAACTATAAAACTTTATTTCTGTATGTCTCTTTGTCGAGAAGAAGGCTCAACTTCGAACAATACCGCAATTTTAGGCCCAAAAAAATAAGAAACTAATTAAGAAATTTTTGCTATTAAAACACCAAATTTTTCATGCGAAATTAAGAAACTTTTAGTACTATGTGCTGATCAAAGTTTTTATAAAAAAGAACGTGTAGTCATTTTGCATAGTCCTAATCCGGTATTAGCCTAATACCAGTTTTGAACAATCTGGCCCTGGTTGCCAAACTGTCTAACATAAAGTGGACCTTGATACAACGGCCATTACTCCTGCGTCAATACCGACCCTTGTACGTATCAGGCTAGCCTGCGTGCAGACCCATTGTCCAAAGGAGGAAAGGTTTCCTTAATCCTTACCTTCTGTGGACAATGGGTCTGCACGCAGACTAGTATTGAGTATTAGGCTATTTCGAGATTTGATTGACTGTTCAAAACGAGGCATATCAGTAAAATTACGTCACAATTCGCATGAATTAATTTCTTCAAGAAGTTTCCATTCAGAAAAGCCCAAAGTCAGAGCTTCGAGAGAATTTGTTTTTAATCAAATAATGTCTGAAAAATAACTTCCTAGTAACAGGAAATTTTTAAAGGGGTGTATAAGACATTTTGGTCAAATAGTAGTTATCGTCGCTCGTAGAATCAGCCATCTGTTACCCCCCGACACGAACTCGTCAGAAATAGGTGTTGCAACTGGACCATAAGCACCGAGCACGGCACACGTCACTAAAGTCGGAACTGTGGTGGGAACAAGGAAGTCGCCGCAAAATTATGAACGCGGCAGAAGGAACACGGCATAAAATGATACTTTACAAGGCAAATCTTATAGAAATGTATGGTGTATTACCATTAAACTGGAAGGAAAATAGAGCAAAGCTACCGCCTGAAATGAACACAGAACACGGAACAAGGAAGGCGGCACTAAAGTCGTCACCAAATTCGGAACACGGAACAAGGAACACGGCAGTGGCCCCTATGGGCCATCCTATGTATGCACGTCATCATTCGGCTATCGTTCAAAACACATAGGCCTAGGCTTTCACGCCCCATTTTCTGCGCACAGTTTTGATTTGAGACTACCTTTTGTACACACTAGGAGAATGGCATCAAAATTTCAATCGATGAATTTCAATCGGTGAATTTCAATCGGTGAATTTCAATCGGTGAATTTCAATCGGTGAATTTCAATCGGTGAATTTCAATCGGTGAATTGCAATCGGTGAATTTCAATCGATGAATCTCAATCGGTGAATTCTCAACCTATGCTTGATGGATTGGATTTCATTTCAATACATCGTAATGGATAAGTTTCAATCGATGAAATTGAACCTGATGCATTTCAATGTATGCTTGATGAATTCCAACCTAAGATGAAATTATTTCACATTCATTCAGTCTTTTATTTTGAATAGAAAAAAGCAATTTTCATTTGGTAGTTGGTAAATTTCGACCCCCATTCGATTCGATATCTTTTAATCAGACCTGGATGTATTCATCTCGACCTTTACCATATGACTTTGAACCTCTTTTGTCATGTATGGCGTGCCATATTTCACAGCACAAATGTACGATCCAATTGGATAAGTTTCCCCTATCTCATTATCTTTCAAAGCGTTGTTTCAAGATTTGTGTAGGGAAAACGTAGAGTGGGACGAGCCTTTGTCTGAAGATATCATAAGCGTACGGGGCGGGGGGGCCGGGGGGGCGGCAGCCCCCCCAATGTTGGAAAAATCGTCGAAAATCAGCCCCAATCGGGCAAAAATCTGCCCTCGGTCGGGCAAAAATGTTGGTAAACAATGGACTTTGTGTCGGGCCGCCCCCCTAGATTTTTTCTTCCCGTACGCTTATGGAAGATATTTTGGGAACCTGGAATGCATCAGCCTACGTAGAGTCTGCACGCAGCCAGGCTAGAATGCATTAGCTTCTAGTATAAAAGAAAAGGGTCCAATTACTGTCAATCGTTGTGTTAGGGCCTGTTTACATGGGAGTTTTCAGCCCGGGCTGAAAATTCAGCCCTGCTACCCGAGGTGAAAATAATTTGCCATTACATGGAGAGTTTCAGCCCGGGCTGAAACTCTGTTTAGTGCGAAAAGTAGACAAAAGCGCATGCGTCATTGATTTTTCAGCCCGGGCTGAAAAAATATTGGCCATCACATGGGCGCGCGTCACGTAAAACAATGTGGATTAACATGCTAATTAAGGGATTAACGTTTCATCTCGGCTAGCACAAGGTGAGATGAAATTTCAGCCCGGGGCCAATTTTCAGCCCGGGGCGAAACATTTTCCATGTAATGGCAAATTGATATTTACAAGCTTTTGACCGTAGAGGAGGGCTGAAGTTTCACCTCGGGTAAACGGGCTGAATTTTCATCCCGGGCTGAAAACTCCCATGTAAATTTGATTGTCGATTGAGATATAATACTGATTTAGTGCACGAAAGGATTTGTTGATATAGGTGAAATTATTTCTGGGTTTGAAGCGCTCGCGCGTTCGTGCTGCATACTTTATCCTGGTTGAGTTTATTTTGCAGCATGTTAGCCCAGAATTATTCTTGAATTTATATCATACGGTGGCCCATAGGGCCACCGTAATATCAGTTCCTCTGAAAAAATTTAGTACGATGAGCTTTGAAACTCATTCGTTTATCTATCTATCAAGGCAATGGTTTTGAAGAGGACTTTGACGGTTTGGGGGCAGTGGCGTAATGGAGACACTCGGGGCCCGTAAGAGTTTGGTAAGATGGGCCCTTATGTAGGAAGAGGGTTCGGGGTGGTGGGTAAATTTTTGAAACCATAATTCCATAATCCACGTTATGTTGAAAAGAAAGTTTTTACATAGAAAAAATCAAAACAGTAATTTTAGCATATTTATGTGAATTGCGTTTGAAAAAGCTAAGTAGTTTACAAAGCAAATTGTTGCTTGGTATGGAATTATATGCTATCTATTATTTTTCCTTATTTTTCTTGAAGAAATACGGCAATATTCAAAGGTTCGGACGGTACTGTTGTGCTGTTTGATGAAGATTACTTTGAACACACAAAAATGTTACTAAAAATACCCTCCATGGTAGTGGAGGTTCTTTGGCTTCAAACCTATGGTTAAAGCTTCTGCAGATAATAGTAGTGCAATAGGTGCAGTAAATTTGGTGCAGACTAAGTGTTTTCCCTTTATACCTGAAAGCTATCCATGCGAATACACACAATAGTTTATAAACAGAATTTTAGTAAACATAGTGCAAAATCACAGTATGCTATTAGGTGCTCTTGGTCACAAGAATTAATTTTTGAGACAAATCATAGGGAATGAACGAAAACAGAATGACAGTCCAGTGACTGGTTAGAAAGGGCTTTTGTGATGGCCTTAGGAAGACTTTTAGCACAATGACCAAAAAGCACACAATACGAACAATTTGTTGGGGGCCCCCTTTGGTCGGGGGCCCTTAGTTCTTGAACTAAGGTAGCCTAAACTGCGTTACGCCACTGTTTGGGGGGGCCATGGCTCAACGGCCCCCCATTAAACATTACATCATGAGAACCCTCTATTTTTGTCGGAACTATTCCAGAGAAGAGAGGTCAGGTATAATCTCAGAATAAATGACACAGTTTTACTTCCAAGCACATCCACCGTGGCCTTCGGCATGAAGTCCATGTGTTTTAGGGGTAGCATACTCTGGAACAGCATTCCAGATGTGATAAAGAGCAGCGAAACGGTCCCTTCCTTTTGCAAAAAAAATCAAAACATGGGCTGGGAAGGATGCAATTGTAAATTATGCCGTTTATTGTAAATATTATGGTTTGCTGTATTTAAGTTATGTATATAACTTCAACTTGGTTTTAAAGAGCATGAGCTATTAGTCCTACCCATACCAACTGTAAATAAGAAGTATTATTATTATTATTACGATGGTGGTTTAGTTCATATATTTTTATTATCATTAAAATCGGATCCGCGCCTTGCATATTCACCCGTACCGTATTTGAGGGTGCAGAAAGGGGGGGTACTCCGGGTACTCCTACCGCTAGTCACTAGTCAAGCAATAAATCGTCCAGTTAGTCCATGGGTAGTTAGACACTGCTGGTGTGCTTCTATGGAGGAGCACTGGATATTATGTATCTGCGGGGGAATTTTTTTGCAGTACTGCGGAGGAGATATCGAAAGAACAAAAATATTCCGCAGTACTATAAAAAATTTCCCCCGCAGATACATATTATCCAGCGCTCCTCCATAGAAGCACACCAGCAGTGTCTAACTACCCATGGTTAGTCACTGGTCTAGTCAACGGGTCCTTTTTGGCGCCATTTCTTAGTGATATGTCCCACAATGCTTTGATAACGATTTGTATTTGCGGAGTCAACCAATGAGTGACTATGAGTGACATCATTTGCAGGTATTCAAAATGGCCGCGGGCCTGAACAAATTGAACAATCAAAACGCAAAGAATTCAACCCACCAATTTATGAAAGGGAAAGATCAACTGACTGAACAAGTTTAAAAGAGCAATGGATACAATTTCGATGATGGATGATGACCCAACACTTCCCATTGACTTTGATCAGAGGTGAAAAGCATTTGGTTATTTTGTATTTTTGTTTTCTGTTTTGGTTTGGATGGGCCTACCTTCACTTCAGACCTTATAACTCACGACACTCACGACCTAAACGACCTACAAAATCGGCAACCTGTTTACAACATTCTCCAGTAAGAACTGTATAAAACTGAGTGTTACATATCATAGATAGGATAGATGGGGCCCAGCAAGAGCTTTGATGGAATAAACAAAATTTAAAAACATACAAACTTTCCAATCTGGCCAGCCGTAAAATTTTTGTGAAACAACAAAGGAAAACAATAGGTATATTGTTTAGTGACGAAAATAAAGCCGTGCAAATGATTTGAATGAAGGAGAAATCCCCTGCCAGTATGGAAAGTAGGGCAATTTTCGCTGAGACCTCGAGTGTGCAAGAAGGGTGCTCTATTGTTTATCTATTGTCTGTTTTGAATACCCTATTGTTTTTCTTGGGTGTGCAAGTGCCACACTTTCCTTACAGGATCCCCTGCGCATATTCTGCAAACTTTCCAATCTGGGCCTGTTGTATCCTAAACAATAACCAATTGTTTCTGTATTGTTTCCCTGAAATCTTGCACAGAAATTCTTCTGTGGATTCTACAAACTTTCCAGCCAAGCACTGTTCATCTGAAATTTACCGATATAATGTGGTTGATGATTTTTGCATGTGTGGGATATTGTTTAGTGGGAGAAACAATAGATTGCGTAAGGCACATTTCTTTTCCCATTTATAGGTCAACTGTTTTGCATTTGATCTGAATGAAAATAATCTTTTTTGCAGCACAAACCTTCTCCAGTTTCTGGCAAGAGAAAAGAGTGATGGATCTGATTCAAGAGGGGGAAGTTTACTAAGTCCTGAACCATCAAACTCTGATGCAGGTTAGTTGAGCAAGAAAAAATTGTAAAACAAAGGATTCAGGTTGAAAGATTAGATAGATTTCACACCTTCAGCACAGCAACTAATGCAGTTTAGTTCTCTTTGTTTGTGTTGATTTGATTCAGTGGTCTCAGGTATGAAAAGAGTAATCCCCAAAAGGTTAGAACATATGTTTCAAACACTTTCTTAACAATAGATTTTGATGTTTTCATGAAGTGCAATGTAAGATACACCTATGAAGTGAAAATTAGTACATTACAAGCTCTACAGAGAAACAAGGTTTTGAAAAAAGATGGTCACATAAGCCATCATAACAAATGTTACTATGTACGTAATGTTTTCCTAATTTCTTTTGGCAAGAAGAGGGCTTTTGAATTGATCTTTGCACCATTGAATAAATTGAATGTAACTTTTCAGTAGGGTACAATAGTCATGGAGCATACTTGTATCAGTATTTTCATACCTTCAAGTCACTGAAAGAGATCCTGGGAAATTGCTATTCAAGTTTGATTCAATAAATGGGAAACCTATAAGATAGATATTTTCATGATTCAGATCAGTTAAAATACATGCAAGATTGAAGGGCTTGGCCAAGGAAAAGTATTAATCTAAGATTTTAAATTCCTTGTTGCTTTCGTTATCTGCTTGGTTATATTTTACTGAACAAAAAGTTTTTGCATCTAGTTGTTAGCCTTTGACTGATAGACCAGCATTTCAGTTTTATTCTACAACTTGACAAACATGTTTGTATATATGTAAAATTTTGCCATCAAACTAAAAATACCTAGTCATAAAGAAAAGAAATCTTATTATGTCTCGTTCAATTCCTACCCTGACCATCCCCCCCCCGGGCAGCCCAGGGGTCAACAAAAATTCCTTGCTCAAATGCCCGGGGGCCGGGGAAAAATCAGTGGTCAAATGCCCGGGGGCCGGGCAATGAGAAAATACCATATTCCCAGTTACTGCATAAGCAAAAGCTCCTGTTCTAGTGAAATGCTATTCAAATGCCTGGGGGCCGGGGAAAAATCTAAGGTCAAATGCCCGGGGGCCAGGAATATTGTTCGTGCAAATGCCCGGGGGTGTCCCGGGGGGGATGGTCAGGGTAGGAATTGAATGAGACATTACAATATCTATAAATTCAAAATAATTACAAGCAAAAACTACATATCTAATTTAATAATCTAATTTAAAAACACCCCATGGTTAAAGATGGCATGGATAGCATTAAAAGGTCAATGCGACCTTGTTTCCATAATGGTCCCTCATGTGAACTATGTATGTATGCATGTATCATTTGCCACAATTATAATGTACCGGGTGTCCCAAAATGATGTATTATCGTTTGCTTGCTTATGTGTCCATAACCGATGAATCGACTTTCAAAAACTGGTAAAACCACAACCGACATCTTAAAATACAATTTAGCCTTTAGGCAATCAAATAAAAAAAGTTTTTGAAAATCGGTTCATTGGTTATGTACATGTAAGCAATCAAACAATAATACATCATTTTGGGACACCCGGTATTTACAAGTTAATGATATAAAAATAGATACAATGCAACAAATAAGGTTAAAAACATAAAGAAAAACACCCCTAATTACAGTGGCAGGGCATCAAAAGGTCAAGCTGACGTTATTTCCATAATGGTCCCCTTGGAGGTGCCGGTATAACTTAACAAAAGGAACATAACAAAAGGACTCTTGAGTGACGTGGTTGTCTCAAAATTTAATGTTTTGTTGTTGTTGCAGATGGTAAGATCGCCCAAAATGATGCAGTAAATAATGACCAAAACTCACCAGAGAGAGGCACTTTGAGGGAACATGAAGAGGTAAACATGTGCCTATTTTACTAAATCTAATTTCAAATTTTGTCAGAACTCATGCTAGACAATGTGTAGTATAGGCCTATAGTACAGACCTTGCACACATAACATTTGATAAGAATTCTCAAGAGTTTTTTAGAATTTTCACAAATTTTTCACATTCTGGTGCAAATTTTTGTGAGTAAACTTCTTTGAACAAGAATTCTCAAGAACTTTGAGATTTTCTCAAGAATTCTCAAGAATTTTTAGGCAGGAAACAGTGTTATATGCACAAGACCTGTGCTGCTATTCACTGTACATATTCACTGTAGATGATATAAACAGTAACAAAGTTCTTGTGTCTTCTTTAAATTTTGTGAATCAACCACACCAAACAAAATTTGTTAACAAAATATTTAGATCAAGTGGTGCATCAATTTTTTTCAGTTAAAATTTCCTAAGATCAACATGATATTTGTGATTTATCGAAATCAATTTTCCATACCTTTCTTTAAGTACTTTTTGGATCGAAATTTGGAAGCTTCTCTAAAAAATTCATTCTGTCATACAGTATACCTTTTGCATATCTACAGATCATCTCAACATTTAAGAAGGAGAACTTTGGTTTAAAGCTGCGAATTTACTTTCTTGAAGAAAGGTTGCAGATGGCATATGAAGAAGATACTGAAGATGTCTTGAAAACTGTAAGTGGTGCCAGGCTCTAGAAAATTTCAGGTGCTTGAAGCTTGATCAATCTTTTGAGCAGGCCCTGAAATGAGAGGCGCTCAAGTGAGTGCGCCCGCCTCTCACTCCCCTCGAAAATTCTGCTGGCTCGATTATTCGAGCGCCTAAGACTGCACTCCACTTTCGCAGCTCACTGCCGACCAAGTAGGCCTGAATAAGACGATGAACGAGAATTCTCTCCACTTTCACAGCTCACTGCCGACCGAGTAGGCCTGAATGAGATAACGAACGAGGCATAGGGCAAGCCTAGATTAGTGTCGCTCCTACTGATATTTCTTTGCTTGATAAGGGGCTCTATGCTCGTAACGAGGTGTTTGATTCCGTTCATATAAGTGGTTATGTTTTACTTTTGTTAGTTTTTCTTTTTTATAGTTGTCTGTAATGCTCATGATACTTCGAGTTGAAGCATTCAGTCTCAGCATGATGATGGAATTGAAGTAAATTTTTGTAAATTAGTTGCATAGGATTTCCTGTACGATTTTGCAAGCAGTGAATACTTTTTTCTAACTCACCTGCTATATTTGGCTCAAAGTTGTCAGTTTTAATAGCATCCTTATTTCTTTCAAGAACATTGAACTGAAAGTTAACGTTGAGCAGTTGAAGAAAGAAGTAACGGAGAAACAACAGCTTCTCATAAAAGCTTCGTAAGTTTAATCTTT
>REGL01000077.1:53072-104555 GCA_004194395.1 Aurelia aurita complex sp. Pacific | reverse complement strand
TACGTGACCCAGCCCCTTTAATTGTTTACGTTTATGAAACATTGTTCAACATGCATACAAAAAGATTGTTCGTACTATGCAATTTAATCTCTATAACTCATTAAATCGAAATCTAAAGGGAGACAAGTTGAATCAACTCGAAGACTAACATTTTATCGGAATGATTTCTTTCCTCATAAACTAGGGCAGATTTTGTAATACAATAGCAACAGTTGCGTTTGATTGACACCTAAATCCAAAGCGATTAGCGACTGCAGACAAAGGAATTTCTCTCAACCAGTAATTCAAAATGAACAAAGCTGCAAAAGTTTCCCCGAAACTAGTAGGGCTAACTCTCGCCTTGTGCACGCGAAAGGTGGTTTTTAAGAGAAATTATGTGCTTATAACGAAAAGAGAAGGGTAAATCTACAGTTCTGTCTGTCGGATTTTTTTTCTTTGATTCGGGAGCTGTTTTGTAATCGTTTCATTTGAGCCCTAAATACGCAGGAATTACAATGCCTTCTGCTTGGCTTCTGAATCAAATGAACAAAATCCGCCGAACAGAACTTTAAATTTACCCTTCTTCTTTCCTTATAAGCACATAACTTCTCTTTAAACCCACCTTTCGCTTGTGCAAGGCGAGAGTTTGCCCTGCTAGTTTCGGGGAAACTTTTGCGGCATTGTTTGTTTTGAATTACTGGTTGAGAGAATTTCCTTTGTCTGCAGTCGCTAATCGCTTTGAATTGTGATGTCAATCAAACGCAACTGTTGCTATTGTATTACACAATCTGCCCTTGTTCCCCTCAACTGCCCTTTTTTCATCAGGAAAATTATATAAATATCATAAATTGGATACGTTTTGCATGCTTAAATGATATAGAATTACTAGCAAATTACTTTAAAAACATAAACGCAAATGTCTTCTAAGATTAATCATAGAAATATGAACTGAATTTGATAAGAATTTACTTTTAACAGTGGAGATTGAATAACAGATTGCGTGATCTCCTTTCTTCTGTGGTAAGTTAAATTCTGGCAATTTAAACCATAAATCATTAACCTTAAATATAGGATCTTGTCATGAAGTTCGAATATCTGATAATTTTGCAAACTTAGCTTTATCAATCTGCTAAAATCTAAACGGATGTAAATCTTAGAATAGCCTATTTTAACAAATATTTTATTTACGACTTTTAAATTCAAATTTCTGATTGAATATTAAATTGTTCACTCATAAATCTCATCGTTCTGGGTTCCTAAATTCGATCTGTTAATTTCTAGCCAGAAAAGCATGGTAATAAAATTTTGGCTTGGAGAAATATTTGATTATGGCGGGGATGGAGGGGCTCGGTATCTGTAACTCTTAGACCTATTAGCAATATTTATTACTTTTAAATGTGAATAATCTAAGGATTTTAACACCAGAAAGCTAAATTCCACGTGTTAAGATTTTGAAATCGGAACAACTCTTCTTCCACAGGAGACTGCACAATCATTCTTCTTTGTAACGTAAATTACATTACTGTATGAACGAGCTCATATATTTTTTTGCAGAGGCTTGACTTGGCTCTTTCTGGCAAGGAAAAAGAGGTATGTTTTGTTATGTTACCACTTGAAATTTTTGCGTTAGCAAATTACTATTTGGCTATGCGGTAAATCTTCCAAAATGACCGCATTCTTGTTTAGGGAAGTTTTAATGTTTGTGTGGCAAAATGAGACTGCATCTGAAAAGCTGGGATATTTTTACAGGTTATAAAGTGCCGTAGTCAAATTGAGAAGTTAGAAGAATTGATTGAAAAATTACAGAAAGAACTAGCAGACCAAGAAAAGGTACTTGTTTTTCCTTGTGGGTTTAATCCAGTTCGCTACCTTGTGATATCAATTGCTTTGGCCGTTATGAAACTCCTTTCTGTAGGACATCAGTAACATCATTTGAATTAAATAAGTACGTCGAGAGTCAATACTTCTTTGAGATTTTGTAAAAGCTTGAGCTTCTGTGAAGCATCTGTTTCCGGAAGGGGCCTTTGCAATGAGCATACCTTGCACTTGCCATCTTTTTGTCGACAGCTAGCCATTTTCGTGGACCATGATAATGGCCACAACAAAGAGACCACGAAAGGATGCATTCGCAAAGCATGCTGGTTGCAAAGGCCCGCTTAAATGCCCTCAATAGATTCGGAATGTCTGGAAATTCTTAAACTATATTCTTCATCATGTCTCCGACCAAAAATCTTCTGCTGCTTTCTTCTCATTTTAAGGATGGTTTTGCATATATACTTTCAACGCTCAATAAACATGTTTTTTACTGATTTAGATGAACGGTCTTGGGAACAAAGACAGCCACGAAAAGCTAGAAGCTTTAGCTGCACTAAGAGCAGAGCTTCAGGAAAAGGATCTTCTGCTTAAGGTCAGTGAAAGTAAAAGTTTATTCACAATTTTGGATTCAGAATCAATACACATGTTTTTGTCAACGTATGTTTTTGTTAATGCATATATGTCAATACATATGTTTTTGTCATATGATGGTTAGGCCCTCTTCAACGGTACACTTCATATGTTTTTGTCATATATAACGCAAGTCACCATTTGTACAATACTTCCGTTAACACAATGAACGATTTCTATTTCTACGAGCGACTGCAATGTGATGTACTTACAAAGCCCCACTACGGTTTTACAACAAAATCAATGGTTGGTTACAATGATCTTTGGTAAATGAGCACGATGCATCTTGGTGATAGTCCTTCGCCACTAATTTTGTAGAAGAAAACTGAGGCAGTTTATGAATCCTGTACAGGTTTTGTCATTGATTTCCGTTGCTGATAGCGCTTATCTGATCAGTTTGTCAGATGACTTCTTTTCACGTTGATGGCCCAAACTTTAAAAGCTCAGTCAGATTTTCTCGCTCATAACCAAATTCTCCCTCATAGTCAGTATGCCGTAAAAGCTCTATCAAGCCCCCGGGGGCTTATTTAATTTCAGACACTCTATAAGGGGTTTAAAAGAAAAGGGCTTATTAGAGAGGGGGCATATTCACAAAATCAAATGACAAGGGTATATATGATAGCTTTACGAGTAAAATAATGAATTGGACACAGTTTTATCTCAAACCATATCAAATTTAACATGCAATTTTATTTAGCTCAATAAATGGAAAATCTTTGCTAACGTCTGGAATTTGATATATGTCGGGGGGGGGGGGCTTAATAGAGGGCTTATTTGAAATATTGGGTCAGAGGAGAGGGCTTATTAGAGAGGGGATTAATAGAGAGGGGGGCTTAATAGAATTTTTACGGTACATGTCCATCTGTCATCATTAATATTTGAAAGTCAAGATGTCTGGTTTCGTTTCGTTTCAGAAATATAAGCAAGCCATTGAAGATAAAGATAGAGAACTTTTGGTGAGCGTTCATGTTTTTAAACGAAGCATTTTGATTAAGTAAGCAGATTTTCATCAAACACTGGATCTGTGTTTGAAAACCAAAACTTTCAGCAGAGAAGAATTTTGTTTGATAAACTTCAGCAAAGAAACTTTCGACAGAATTTCGCAATTTTGGAGGATTAATTTTCGGCCGAAAAATATCAAGGTTTCTGAAAGGAATGCATTTTTTCGTTGAAATTTTGATGGAAGACATAATGTCAAAAGGATGATGTTATTTTTTCAAAGATAACAACAACACATTTATAAACAAATATGAATCAGAATAAAAAGGTTCTTAATACTTGCAAATAGGTTCTCTGGGAGGAGTTTATTGCAAAATTGTTGCGTTCAAGAACCCGTAGTCTGTCTTGAATTAGATGTCACCTGCAAATCCCCGCGAATAACAAAAATAAAAGTGTTTTGCAAAGGAAGTTTGCGTTATCGCAAATCCCAGACGACAACTAATTTGAGACGGACTTTAATCATCATGTCCACGAAGTCACATTGTGCATAATTCTGACAAGGCATTTATCCAAAGTTTTGGTGTGGCAAACTTCTGGCAAGTTGCTGATTTCTGCCGAGTTTTTGCCGAAATTGTTTCACGCTGAAACAAATATCAGCAACTTTTAAACGCATTCTTTGCTGTCTGTATCTGATTATCTTTCTTTTACCAGTTAGTTGGTATTAATTAGTTTTTGTTAACTAGCATTAATATCGGGCTGCATTTCATATCTCATCTGTTTTGAACTGAAAGCAAGAACTTTCATGAACTGAATTTTCATGGCACTTTTCTTATTTTCAGTACTTCAATAATGCCAAAGTTCGTGCGGAGCAAGATTTGCAGAATGGAATGGGCCTGAAAAACGATGAAATTCAGGTATTATGCGATTGTATTTGTTTTGTCCAGAACCATTATATGTGAAAATCAGCAAGAATTCTGAATCATCGAGTTTCTCACTTATAAGAATTCTTTTGTTGTTTTATTTTCATTGAGGTAGCTGTTGCTTGAAAAATCTTATTGTTTTATTAAGGCTTTTATTAACTTTGATTAACTTTTGATAAAAATTGATTTTGATGAAATTTTCTTTTTGAGTTGTTTTGTCAAAGACCCAAAAATATTCATAGATGATAAAATGCTTGCAATCTATGTTTACTAAGACAAACCCATTTCAATCCACCTTTTCCTCTTCTTCCCTGTCGTTCTCCACAGCAAAAATTTCGTTGCTAGGCAAGCCAAATTATCGTTGCTCCGTTGCTACGTCAATACACAAACGAGGTCGCATATCACATCGCAGACAGCGCCAGCTTGCGTTTCCTCTCCCGTGTAAAGCTCCCTGGTCTACAGTTTGGCGACAGTGCCTGTCTAAGATACACATCGTACCGAGAGACACCACTCACCCTAGTAGTGATGATGGGATACCCTAATTAGGTCACGTCGTTGAGTCAATCCAGATGGCCTAAAGTAGCCGTTTGTAATCTACACTCCCGTCACGAAAGTATCCGGACAGCCGAAACAAAATGGCGTCGAATTTGACCGTTGGTCCTTCGACCCCCAAACGGTTCAGCCGTTATGCGACCATTTCAGGGAATGGAAATAGACGATTTTACCCCCAAAATTGTGTTTATCGATCACGCAATCAAGGAAGAAATAAAAAATTGAAAAACAAAGCAAGATAAAAGTGTTTTGATAATAAAACATGAAATTAGCTGCGAGGAGAAAATGTAATCGATAACAAAAGGAGCCTCCCAACTTAGAACTGATATTTAAGATACTTTTCCAAATAATTCGTTCACTGGAATAGCATCACTTGGTGCAGAAAAGTCTGAAATTTGCAAATATGAAAGAAAATTCAAGTAAAATCCAGATATAATGAAGTTATAAATGAAAAAAGAAACAGTTGCTGCGATCGAGGTAAGGTTTTGTAACAACAGAATTATTGCAATCAAACTCAATACCAAATTGTTGCAAAGAAAATTCGTTAGGGACTGTATAATTTTGCTCAGATTGATTCCCCTATGTAAGATGTACAAAATGATACCAACTTTAGGCCAACCTTTGGCATTAATTATATTTTTGAGGCTTTGATACAAATTTAAACTTACCTTGGCAAAGATGATATCGCAACCCTACAGTCATGGGAGACTCAAATTTAATTTTGCCATTTTATAGCCAAGTGTCTTTTTGCTATCATTCACATGATTCCTAAAACGGCGATCTTTTCTGCTTCATTTGACATAAAATACAATCTTCTCCTGTCATGTAGCAGCCTCCAAGACTGGAAATTTGTTGAACATATTGTCTTGTTTTCGATTGCTTTTCCTTCTCACAGCTAAATTCATATTTTGCTATCAAAACACTTCATTTTGCTTTGTTTTTCATTTTTCATTTCTTCCTTGATTGCGTGATCGATAAACAAAGTTTTGGCGGTAAAATAATTGGTTTCCAGTCTCTGAAATGGCCGCATAACGGCTGAACTGTTTTGGGGTCGAAGGGCTAACGGTCACATTTGACGCCATTTTGTTTCAGCTGTCCGTATACTTTCGTGACGGGAGTGTAGACAAATTAAGTTGCCGGCCAGCCTCACGAGTAGGAGAGGGTTCAGTTGATTCAAAGCTGTTTTGCACCATTTTGCAAATCTCACAATGTACGGTGGTTGAAATGCCTTCTTTAAAGTGAATGAACTGAGCTAAGTGGAGGGAATCTATAAAAAGGACAAAGAAAGCAAGCTGTCATCCCTCTACCTAAATAATATCCACGCATGTGTCAAAATCATCAAAGACAAAAAACTAATTCTAGACCTGCATATGCAGTTAGCTATTTATCTCCGTCAACCAACTTTAAATGCTTTAATATTTAACTGGTTTGATTTAGATATTGCCCATACATGTCCGTCTAGGTAGGCTTGAATTAGCTCTTGTTTTATAGCTATTGACGATATTTATGCCTACTTTGAATTTATTAATAATAATAGTAATAATAACAACGCTGTGTCAAATTTTCTACAGGCAATCAATGAGCGATTGAAACAGCTGGTGGACCTGAACAGAGAGAAGCTGATGTCCCTTGAGGAGCAATGCCAGGTAAACTAATATATCCTCTGTATGCATTCTTCTTGGAAAGGCTTCGTTTAACGAATACAGTGTTACGATTAAATGATGAGGACCAATCATGATTTTGCTCAAGGACTTTTGTTTTATGTAAGATCCGCTCGTTGCAATAAATCTACTGCTTTCGAATATCTCTTGTTTTTAAATTCATATTGAATCCATTGGTGTGATCAAAATTCAGAGATGCCATATTAAGCCCCCAAGGGGCTTATTTGATTTCGGACGCTCCAGAGGGGAGCATAAAAGGGAAGGGGCTTATGAGAGAGGGGGGCTTATTCACAAAATCAAATGGCAAGGATATAAATAATAGCTTTTCAGTTCTTTTACCCAATATTTTGCGGATTCAACGTACAATTTTACGAGTCAAATTCCTAAATTCGACACAGTTTTATCTCGAACCATTTTAGAATTAACATGCAAACTTATTTAGCTCAATAAATGGAAAATCTTCTGGAATTTGATATTAGTGGGGGGGGGCTTAATAGAGAGGGGGCTTATTTAAAATTTTGGCTCAGAGGAGAGGGGCTTATTAGAAAGGGTGATTTCATAGGAGGGAGGGGCTATTAATAGAGCTTTTCCGGTAAATCATTTTACTACGTGGCAACCTGACGATTTTATATGAAGGTTACCCCCACTCTCAATCCTAAGTCATGAAACGTCGATTCTATCTGTTTGTTATTTTCTGTCTTCCTGGCAGAAACTGCAAGAAGATTCGCAGTTGAAATTGAACGAGAAAGACAAGTTGATTCAGCGACTCTCGAATGCATTACGCAACAAAGACATTCTTATTCAGGTACTGTTTGCTGTTCTAATTATAACCGAGGTTTAATGCTTCAGAATCGTCATTCAATAGGTACAAATGTTAATCCATGATATGTACAGTATTAGAACCCGCAAGATAGAAACCACTTTATAAGAAACCTCAGGCTGATTTTGTTGAGAAATGGTGCCCTCGTGTAAGAAATTTCTCAGCCAGAGTTTAGGAAGGTTCCTCATAGGAGGATCCCAAATAAATTAATACTTAATAATCTTTGTTAGAATCAGTTGCAAAACATTTTTGACATTTCATTCAAAAGCAGCTCCACCTATTCTTGGCATGTATACTACGACTGAGTAAATTTAGAGAAAATGCTAGGTAGCAAGAATATACTGTTTGGTAGTTTTTCCTCTGGGTTTCCTTTCAATATTTAAGTTGAAATCACCAAAGACTTCTTAACGATGTAATAAGAAGCCTTACTGCCTGTTTCCAAATTAATGCCCTTTTTGTAAGAAACTAAACAGGCTGCTTTGAAAAAACTGCTTTCTATTTTGCGGGTTCTTACTGTATTGATGTTTCATCTATCACATTACCTGTCACTTCTTGCTAGTGGCTGCCTCGTTCTTTACAATCAAAGGGACGCAGTTTTATGAAGATGGCTAGTCATCAACTATTTTTACTATTTATAGATATAAATATATAAGATATATTTTACAAACAGAGACCGAATGGCGTACGTCCTTTACATTTGAAATATTGACACAGCTATTTGATTCTTAGAAACATCATTTTATCCCATTCCTTTTTGTTGTAGGACTTGGCAACTCCTCAAGAACGAACTGATCAAGCTGCCGAGGTAAACAACAAAGTACCATAAGTTCCTTTTAGGCAATTCAGTTCAAAGAAAAATGACATAGAATTTTACACCCACCTTTTTAAAGATTTGAAAGATCTCTTTGGTTAGTTTTAGCTAGGTGTATGACACAGATCTACGATAAGCCTCTTTTAGTAGCTGTGCTATCTTTAAATTCTTATGAATTTCTGAATCTTCACTCTCTAGGCTCTGCAAGATAAAATATCTCAATTGCATATCATCGACAAACTGAGAGCGAAATTGAACGACATGGACCAAGCCATGGAGGTAAGTCTCCTCTTTCAAAGAGTACATTTATTGTTTCACCACCTTGTTAAAGCAAGCGGAAGGATTTTGATATCGCAAGTTCAGTTCAGTTCAGTTCATTTCATTTTAAAATTCCACTACATACAAATGCCATTAATATAATCACAACGTGCTACATCAAAACAAAATTACAATAAGAAAATGCAAACTAACAGAATAGCAGATTTCTCGAATATAGGTGTGATTATTTCTTCTTTTATGATTATTCAGCTTGCATTCTTATATTGTTATTACTATACCGGGTGTCCCAAAAAAATGTATACGGATTTGGTTGACCCCAGCGATGTGAATTTAGCTTTAATCAATGGCTAATCACTCTCAAAATGTTCCTCGATAGTTAATTTGAACATAGGTACCTCGTTTGTTGGTATTGATGCTTTGAGAGCAGAAATATCAATGTTGAAAGTTCAAATTTGCGTCAACTGTCAAACCAGAGTTTTAGCCTTTTGGCCGAGGCAAATTCTTAAGGCACACGTATAAATCAATGGTAGCCTTGATAAAATTTAAACAATGTTGGTTCTTGTGTTATTCTGTTTTTCAGAAGTCACCCTCCAGTCACCCATTGGGCAGTTTTTTACTGATTTCAGTTCTTCTTTTCGATGTGCTTCAGTAACTTGCTTAGGCTAAAAGGCCAAAGCTCTTATTTGCAGGTTTGAGACAACTGACACAAATTTTAGCTTTCAAGCTTGATTTTTCTACCAAATATGTATAATTTTTTTGGGACACCCTGTAGGTAGTAAATTTCTGCTGTCTTTTTAAACTGGACTTAGTTGTTGGAGAGATGTACTCAATCCGATCAAACAGATATTCTGCTGTCGAAGTTTTCGGAACTTGGCATCTCTGGGGAAACCGCTGTTTCACACTATACCTAAAGATAGACATTCCTAAAGATTCTTTGTCACCATCTGTTAATTTTAGTTTCTTTCTCTGTCTAATGTTTTTATATTCTTCTGCAGACAAATCTGGATGAAAAATTCAGGATTATTGCTGAGAAGGATAAAGAGTTACTTGAAATGAAGAGACAGTTAAGAGACAAAGATCATGAATTTGAAATGCTAAAGGCAAATGTCAGTGCTTGTGAAGGAGTGATAAAGGTATGAGCTATTGTACAGACAATTATTTACTTTTGTGTTATAATAATAATAAACAATTTATTTAAAGTTAGCAAAGACAATAGCGTTAACCTAATTAAGGCCAACTATACAGAATATATACAAAAGTCTAATTACAAAAACCTAGATTTGATACAAAAATTTTACACAATTTATGTTGTGCCGTTCATGCGTCTTTGCATGGATATTATGCTTTTCTTCAGTTATGAATTGCAGTATTTTTATAAAGCACAGAACGATATGTAGTTGCGAGCCATGACATTAGTATTTTCATCTAGGATCTAACAGTAGACGATTACGCTCAAGATGGTGTGAGAGAATGTAACACATTTGTTATGACATGCTCTTTACGTAACATATTTGTTATGACATTGGTATCTATCCAAGTAATTAATGCTTCCACGCTCATGGCTTCTGCCTAGGGAAGCACCACCTCCATTCTGAATTCTGTGTACTTCTCTACTGAAGGAAGCGCTTCAAGTCCTTTGGAGACGGCGCCACAAGGGGGGGGGGGTATTGTGTGTTCATGGCTTTGGTAATTAGTTAGTAATTAGTTATTGGCTGTTTGAGTAGATGACATATATTATATATTATATCATATATCATATATCATATATCATATATCATATATCATATATCATATATCATATATCATATGTACCGTAGAAAAGGATCCTACTTTGTGCTGGATGAGGATTCTGGAACACTATTACATAAATTTGAATAGGCCAAATATTTCCTGATACATTTTAATGATTTTTTACAGCACCTGGAAAATATCGGTTTGGAGAAAGATTCAACTATGCATGATTTAAAGAAAGCCTTGGAAACGCAAGAAAAATCTTTCAGGGTAACAAAATCGTTTAATATTGTATGAAATTGTGGCAAATTCTTACCCTTGCTTGGTTATCCTTTTGAATACTTTGACCGATCTGAACAAATGTATAAACTGAAGGGTGCTATAGTCAAAGGGGTCTAAAATTAGATGATCATGATTAACGTAGATCATCATGCGTATTAGAATTTAGGAGGTTTGAAATAATAACTGGATGAAATGAACATGTCGTGTGACAAAAGAAATGGTTCTTGCTTTGATCGTTTCAATTAGGATTCCTATTTATGCAAAATTAGGACATTGGTTTAAACTAAGAATTCATTGTTAAAGTCTGTCTCACATCAGATGTCAGGTGAAAATATTCACGAATTCTAACATTCTATAATTGAAAAGCTTAATATGAATAATTTTACGTTATCGCAAATCTCCCCTGCCATATTGTTTGAGACAGTAGTCATCTCTCTAGAGAGTTAGTCCTTTGTTAAGCCAGTATTTTTATTCTGTTCTTTGTAGACTGCGAATGAGCCCCTTGCCAGAGAGTTGGAAGACTGCCAGTTAAATATTCTTAAACTTTCGAGGCTGCTGGATGCAAAGGAAAATGAAATAAATGTATGTACAATGTTTTGATTTTTGACTTGGAGAAAGTGAGAGAGCTGGATGGAAGATTTCCTTCCCTGTCAATATATTGAATAGGTGAAAATCTGCATATATTTTTTAATTAATTGAGCCTTTGCACACAAGGACAACTGTCGCTTGAGTCATGCTGTGATTCAAAGATTTCTCAGTTTACTGCAGCTGGGTCAATTGAGTTTTAGCGTCCGAATAAACTCTTATTTTGTTTCAGGAGATGCAGAAGTATTTCATCCAGAATGGTTCAAATCTTGTAAGTAGTGCAAAGTAGCTGTCGTATTTTAAAACGCTGTGTATATGTTACCAATCTATTATCCGCACGTTTAGTATCCATTTTACCAATCTATTATGTGTATATGTTACCAATATTATCTATATCTATCTATATATATTACCAATATTATCTATTCTGTTTATATGTTACCAATCTATTATCCGCACGTTTAGTATCCATTTTACCACTCTATTATGTGTATATGTTACCAATATTATCTATATCTATTTATATATATTACCAATATTATCTATATCTATCTATATATATATTACCAATGTTATCTATTCTGTGTATATGTTACCAATCTATTATCCGCACGTTTAGTATCCATTTTACCAATCTGTTATGTGTATATGTTACCAATATTATCTATATCTATCTATATATATTACCAATATTATCTATATCTATCTATATATATTACCAATGTTATCTATTCTGTGTATATGTTACCAATCTATGCACGCCTCCTTCCTTGCTCAGAAGTCTCTAGTTTCGTAGACGCGCATGGAACTTCTCCAGAACAGAACATTCACCGACTGGGGCATTCCTTTCTGAGTTCCTAATCGCCGAAGCTTTTAAGTATCAGAGAAGTCGGTAGGTGAGAACACCTTAGCAAATATTGTTTTTTTTCTAGGATGATGGTGGTGTCAAAGCAATTCAGGATCAACTGGATGCTCGCCAGAAACTCATTGAGGTAATTAGCGAATGGCGCTGGCGACCTATAATGATTGCTGCCTTCAGAAACAGTAAGATAAACTGAGTGCTAATTCAAAGCTGGCCAGTCTAAAGCTACATTTCCTTTACTTTGAAATTCATTATTACTTTTTAATTATTCATTGATTTAAAGTAGACATATATACCAGTAGCTATAAAAATAGAATGAAAGCTAATTCAAGCCTACTACAAAGTAAAATTGTTGAAAAATGAATATATGATACGTTATAATTAATGATATACAAATGCTACATGGGAAAGATAGATAAAATATTTACAATTCATCGAAGGTATACAATGTAAAACAAACTTCTAAAAACACCTATCATAAAAAGCCCAAGTTCGGAACAAAAATGGGACACAGCTTACATGGACATTTTTCTCCGTTCCAATTTTTTAAAATTTGCTTTAAACTGCCGAAGGGATCCTTCTGTCTGTCATACTTTCCTAGAACTTTCTATTTGAATTTACCATGGGTAGTTAGACACTGCTGGAGTGCTTCTATGGAGGAGCGCTGGATGATATGTATCTGCGGAGGAAATATTGTTTAGTACTGCGGAGGAGATATTTCGTTCTTTCGATATCTCCTCCGCAGCACTAAACAATATTTCCTCCGCATATACATATTATCCAGCGCTCCTCCATAGAAGCATACCAGCAGTGTCTAACTACCCATGAATTTACCAGCTAGGAGGTTGTGTAGAAGAATCGCATTTTAATGGATTTTAGTTTCACAACCTTTCCTTCTATTACTTGGAAAGTACAGCCAGGCTTAAACAGAGCATCATATAGAGTGATAATGAGTGAAGAGCATTTGAGTATTTTTCAGATTCTTATTCAATTAATTATTACTATTACTTAATTATTACTATAAAACCTCGCACGTGTAACTTTTATTTAGCTGAAGATAAGACAAGCTCGTCTCGAAACGTTCAAAATCATGGCCTAGTCTAATATTATAATCACAACTGGATTTGTCTTAATTAATTGGAAATGTCGATTTATAAACTACAATACTGACTTGTCTTTTTCTGAAATGACCCTCAAGATGATGTTCGTCGTGGTCCCAATGTTAAAATCTTATTCAATTGTTATTCGTTACGCATTCCATAACAACGTGATTTTTAATGAAAATTCATTTCTTGTAGGAATTAACTTCAGAGAGGGACGCGGCAGTCAATAGAAATGAAATAAATAAACAAAAATTTATTTCAGCATTGAATGCAAAAGATTCACAAATCAAGGTACGTGTCTTTTCTACGGAGAATTCATCAGCTAACTTGTTATAAAGTTTCAGTTTTAGTTTCATTTGTTATCAATGAATTCTAAATACAATTCAATGCAAACACTCTGCAACTAGATACATGACAACTATATGAACCAAAAACTAGCAATACAAAAATAAATTAAGAAATTACTTTACGTGATTATATTTAATTTTGATTGATAAGGGAAGAGCATTCTAAATAGGTAAACTAATCAAGAGAGAGGCCCCTCCCCCCATAAACAAAGACTAAAAATTGGTATTAAAAACAAAGATACCAGATGAGATAACCAATAACCAGATGAGTCTTAAAGGGGCTGTACAAGATTTTCGCAAACAATCGGAAAGTACGGGACAACCCGCGCATGTGATTAAAGCCTTAAGTTTTTAATGGCGGCCAGTTTCATCGCAGCTTCTACGTAAGTTTCATTGCAGTGTTTTCTTGTCTATTTCTATGAAATGTGATGGAACTTTTGATATCCATTAAAACTTTGAAATATTTGGCGTTAGAAAAGTAGAACAACTCCTCCACCAAAGCTTCGATCACCAAGATTGTCACAGATACTTTGGATTACTATTCTCTGTGCATAATCGCCATTAGCTTTGTTGTGTTTAGCCTAAACACATTCAATGATTTTACACGCAGAGCCACGCGGAGAGGACGGGTTGTACAGCCCCTTTAATGGGGATAACGTTTGGCATTTCATGTTCTTTCACAATCGTCCCACGATTATTTTGTGAGTAAGTCATTCCACTTTGAAATAGTGGAAAGCTTTATCGTCATTTTTTATATTGTAAATATTACGAACAGTAAAAATTTCGGACCACAAAATTTCGGATGCTAACATTTTCGGACGCTCCAACTGTCCAAAAATAATAGCGTCCGAAATTTTTTGGCGTTTAAGGTAGTCAAAATTGGACCCCATATTTCGTTATATCAGTGGTTGCAGTCCGCTGGAAAGAAACTTCAGTCCAATTTCTTTATTCAATCTAATACTCAATAAACGTCCTGCTTTAAATGGTATGGTGTTGTTTAGGATTACGAAACTTTTTTCTCAATGCCTTAGGATGCGTTTAGTCGAATGGCAAGATTATCGGAGGAAAAGAACGATGCCATCAAACAATTGAAGGCTCTTGTGGAACAGAAAAATCAAGAAATTAAGGTAAATATTTGTATTTAGATATCACAAGATTCCTACTTCTGTCCTGGTTACCTTTTAAATGTCCTTGTCCGTCTTGCCTTCTTTAGTTCTTATGCCTCTTATTGAATAGATACTAAAGGGTTTGTGCAAAGTAGAAGCTTGTCCTTTTTAAGTCCCGTTCGTCTTTTCTAGCCTTCAAGTTCTTTTGCTTTATAGTGAATAGATGTTTCGTTCTAATTGTAACAAAGCTAACATTTATCGGTGTCTAACTCTGCAGTGAGTATTTTCGATCTTCATTACCTGTCCTGACAGAATATCTGTTCTTGTGAGGTTCCACAAATATCATATTTTTTCTGCCAGTCTTTCCAAATACCAACTGAGTACTATTTACTGCCCATTGTAAGACGGGTGAGTGAAGATGGTTTCCCTAGATTGGGGGACATTGGAGACTGCTTCTCTTATCTTTTGGCCAGATGTATGACATCAATGAAAGATGATTATAATAGAAGTTTAAAGCTTTCCGTTGTCAATGGGATGTTTGCTTCGATGGTTCTTTCTCATATTAGAGCTTTTACCGTCTCTAGGGAACGGGCAAAGCCTTATCCGTAATTTTAGGATTTACCCCCTGAATTTACCAGACGAATAACAGCCGCTTGTTTTCACTTTGCAGATGATAGATAAGAAACTCGAAGACAAGAACAGCAAAGAAGAATTATTTGTTACTCAAAGTCAAAAGACTGGAGATGAGAAAGACCAATCGATTGAGGTATGTATCCAAGAGGCTGCAACATCTGGCGGACAGTTCAGTTAAGTGGCGGACCCTTTGCCAAATATTGCGGGGTGCGAAACTATTGTTCAGTGAAAACGCATTGTTTATTTCGATTGTTCTTCTGTGCTGTTCTGTTCTGTTCTGTTCTGTTCTGTTCTGTTCTGTTCTGTTCTGTTCTGTTCTGTTCTGTTCTGTTCTGCTTCATATTTTCAGTTTCCGACGGTCGTAACATCGAGGAGGCTGCGAGATCTGACCGACGGACATAAGGATTTCCAGCTATATATGAAGTTAGGTATATTTTATTAAATTATCATAATTAGCTAAAATCAGTTTGCTTATCACAGAGTACTGACACTACGATTTTCAGAGGAGAGAAAAGTCAAGAATACATTTATGTGTACATATGATTGATTTTGACTTCAGATGTTCCATACCTGTTTTCAGATTTTAGCATTAGTTTAAAATTCTTTCATACAGAAACTTGCAAAGAGTGGACAAGAAAAAGATCGCCTTATAAGTGAGCTACAAGTAAGCACAACTTTGTTATTTTTTATGCTTTTATCGAAGCAGCTTAAGATTCATTTGATTCCAAATGTCTTTTTATGAACTGCCTTTCGAAGTTGCTGTTGACAATTTCTCCGAAGCTCAAATAAAGGGAGAATTTTTGACAGAATATTCAAAGTTTTTGTTAGTGCCTCGAGAGCGCAAGAAGCTTCAGTTTCTACCCGGTGTCCCAAAAAAATTACTCCTCTTTGAAAAATCACCAAAATTTGATTACACAACCGATCTTAAATTTTCTTTTTTTGTCAAGTAGGTCAAGGACCAAATTATTTTCCCAGATATAGCAAATTTTGTAATTGGTTTGAAAATTAGCAGAGTTAGCTCATTTTGGAGTTACCTGGCTTTGAATCATACTGCAAAGAAGAACTAGTGATTGCCAGATCAGTTTCTTTGTTGATGTAAAGTATCTTGTTTGGTCAGGAATGACTGGATTAAATGCGCACTATCATTGGAGACTTTAATGATGACAAAAAATCTGAAAATTTTGAATCTTAGCCACGATTGTGTTTTTTTCTTAAAACTATAGCTCAAAATAAGATTTTCCAATCTGTAATTTTTCTACCTTGTTGTATCAATAGCAAAACTTTTTTAATCTAGCAAATATCTGTGGGTCCTTGACAAAACAAGTGAAAAAGAAAATTTGATCTNTCAAATTCGATTTAAGGCCTAAATAGGCAATTTTACATGGGAATAAGGGTCAGGAAACATGTTTGGGGTTCTTCGGGACATTTTTAGGGGGTTTTGGCCGAAAAAAAAAATTTGTTTCAAAAATTTTCAAATCAGATTTAAGGCCTAAATAGGCCATTTTACATGATAAAAAGGGTCAGGGAACATGTTTGGGTAGACTGATTATATGTTCGTAGGTTATCGCTATTGATAGGCTGATGGACGCTATAACTACGACTCATGGACTTACGCTTCCAGAAACGGACATGGCCTAAATCACCTGCTATTTTTTCTTGAAACCACCGACCCTAAATCGCCGCAAAAAGTGGTTTTCCTGAAGTGCTACACTGCAAAACAAGCTATCAGTACTTAGATGAATGTTTCTTCAAGCTATTAAAGCAAAAAAATCCTACCCATAGGTGATATTTTGGTTGTTTGGGGACGCAAAAGATCTCGTAAATTCGTTCGCTACTTTGAGATTTTGATCGTTGGAGCAGTTCAGTCGAACGCGTTGTTCGAATTCGTTTGTTTGCCTTTGGCGGGAAGTTTAAATTGAAGAAGAATCAGCAAATCCCATCAAGTTATTTCAAGTCTTGCATCCTGATTGGTCCAGGAACAAATTTGTTCCTGGCGAGAATTTTTTTGCCGTTTTGAGAAGAGTTAGTCCATAAGGCCCTTGACTGGAGCGACAACAACAACATTAATTCACTTCAATTAGATGAGCGTAAGTTGAGGGTCCTTATGTAGTGAGGCTATGTGATCACCTGGCTAAGTCTTTGTTACTGCAAAAGAAAGTTTTATTTGATTTATTAATGTGACAGACATCAACACCAAGATATCCCTGCTAGATGCTGTTGTTGAGACCTTATGAGATAATATCTGAACATGTAACATTAACACGTGCTGTAGCCACCCATTGCCCACAATAATTTCGTGAACTGTTTTTAAATGTCTTTGCGGAAACTGATCTCAGAAGCCATCGCTACAAACTTTTATTGTAATCTGCGTTAAATGGCTCGTGTCGATGAAGCTCATTTCTTAGATCACGACATTATGAGCATTTGGAAGATTGTGTTGATAAATTCTGAAGTTGGACTGCAATAAATGCCGATACTGATGAATCTGTCTTGTTTATAGGAAAGACTACATATGAAGCCTACTCAAACTTCAAATGAGGAAGCAATGGTAAGGTTCTTTCTCTCAGTCTATGTTACTGCCTAACGAGAAGAAATTCATGTATTCCTAAAGTCTGCCTCAATTTAGGACAACCAAACTGTTTTTGTTGGGGAGACGAGATACGGTTTGTCCGAGGAAACGTATGTGTCCCCCCCCTGCAGTAGGTGAATGCTCATGCGCCCATCAGATCTCGACCTAAAAACGCTACTGCTCATGAGCTTTAACCTACTGCACGGGGGACGCATACGTTTCCTCGAACAAAGCGTATTTTGTCTCTCCAACAAGTTTTGCATGAATAATTATGCTTTTTCGAAAGAAAACACCTGATATCTAATTGATGGACTTCAGAAAGTAGATTTCATGCATCAGTTTTTGTTTATCCAAGTTTCTAGATACTTCCCAGATTTTATGCTAAGGTCTAATACCATACCAGCCCTTCCTCACTTATGCCCTAATTTTGAGCTCAATGTTTATTGTTTAGAATGGCAATTTAGTTAAATTTTGTTTAATTCCAACCGGTATGGTTGCTAATAGAAAAGCCTTGGTTGAAGATGTTTTTTGCGCTGTTTACCCTCGGAGAATGTACCTTTTTCGCTCTTGTCACATTCTCAATGATTTACAGACACAGTACATATCCCGAAAATTTGTCATGGACCCTAATGAAATAGAACCACCCCCCGGAATTTCTGAGATTGTACCGCCGATTAACTGAATTTTGTTGAGCATATTCACGTCAAGATCATACGCTTGTATAACGCACATCGATGGTATGTTTGAATGGCGCTTCCCGGTTTGAATCCCAGAGAATGTCAAATTGTTGATATTTTCTTCCACAACTTGTACTTTTCTTTCATGTTCCTACCATTCTGTGTATCTTGGCGACGCTTGTACAGTAAATCCCGCATATAAGAACCCATGCACCTTGTAATTAAGAACCTGTTTCAGTTTGATGAAAAGTATCTTCTTATTGCAGGGATAGCAAAGTTGATTTTGGATTCTCGTTATTAATTTCAGTTTTGTCCTAATTGGCTGTTAAAGTTTATATCTCCTCCCCTGCTTTTTGTAAGCTTAGAATTGGTCATTAGGTGCATAATAACTTTTCCAAAACAACAAACAGGGATGATGATCTTTGGTGAAGATTCTAAGGGCCTACGCAAGGCACTCTTCAAATAAGAAACTTTATACCTTGAAATTAGTATTTGTACCTTTCAACCTATTTCAGTCTGGCTGTCAAAAAGTAGGTTCTTATATGCGGGGATTGACTGTACTAGATTCTAGCACAGGGCTGGTTGCTTTTGCACTATTTTTTATTGCTTTATTATGTTACTGCACATTTGTTTCCTTTCAGGAGGGCTTGAAGAAAATGATTCGTAAAGCAGATGATGAGATACGAAAGAAGGAAGGTAGAATAATCTATTCTTTGTTTCTGTGGCCATTCGTTTTTATTTCCTTCTTGTCCCAGTGATTTTTATCACCTTAAAATTTAGGTTGATTTCTCTGATTTCAGTGTTTACATTCTTATGCACACAAATAGATCACGAAAGGAAAATGAAACTAAACAGAATAAAACTTAAATGCTTCGTACTAACATGACAGGGACACGAAAAATTACACATGGACGAAAAATGTATGCTTATGAAATGACGTAAAGGAGGAGCTCTCTAAGTAGGTATACTAACGAGATGGTAACCCAGACGTAGGTATGATATTGATTGAAAAGGATTGAAATTCGCAGCTTACATTTATGAATACAAATACCTTTTTTCTGAAAGGCCATATTAGATCTTCTATAGTTACAAAATCGATATGTGGATGGGTAGAACTCGTTTGTTTACATTCATGTTAGGATTAAGCTTTCTTTACGAAAAAGGTTACATTATTCAGACCGGACGCTTCGTGACTGCACTGACAACACTTTATTGGTTCCAGTTGCAAAATGCCTAAGCATAAGGCAGCTTCGCCAGTCAGTTTTTATGATACCCAGGCTCGATAAGTGAAAAAACAGTATCGAAAAATTTAGCTTCCAAAAGCTCGTTGAAGTTTTTCGTGAGGATTCTTTGTTTCTTTATTTTGACTAAGTCATGTGATGTTTCGTCTTTCAGATGAGTTAAACGAGCAAAAATCAGAAAACAAACGACTTCGTGAAAAGCTTGAGAATCAACAGAGATCTGAGGTATTTCTCGATTTAGCTCTGGTTTTTTATGATACTTGAATAATTTTACCATGAGGTTTACCAAAGTATCTTCAAGACATTGGAATATTGGGATTATGCTCAACTTGTGTTTTATTTTGAAATTTCAGTTTATTACTATAACCGTAATTCAAGGATTTGAGACCGAATCTAGATATCGCAAAGTTTCCAAATTATTTGCCATGGCTATCACAAAGTTTTGAAAATCCTCCCTTAAAGTGAAACCTTGTTACCCAAAAGCTGCAGCACTTCCTGGTATGAATCATCTTTGAATGTATCTTATAAACATTGCTCATAAGTTCTTGACACTCTGTCTGATCTGCCTGGATGTCCAAGAAGCTTTCATGTTGAAGCATTCATTTAGATTTCAACACAACAAAGGATATATAGCTGTGTTTCTGAAAATGATGAGTTCATATTTCTTTTTCCCTTAGAACATCGAGATCACAATGAAATTTGATAACATGAAGAGTGAACTAGACGAAAAAGAAAGACAGCTGAAAGATGCGAGGTATCTTCAGTTTCAAATTTTGTTCCTGCATTTGCGTGTTAGATGCTATTTAACCTGTTCCAAGCCCTCTAATGTAAGCCCAGATCTTTAGCTGTATTTAGTATTTATGTTTATATCTATTCAAAGAACTAAAGAGTCTGCAGGGGTAAAATTGGTGGCCTGTTGTGATTGAAATGGGTGGTGTTGATAGGCAGAAAATGGAAGCTCATGAACATTTAAATCAACATTCACAGCAGGAGTGTAGTTCAAACAGTTGTAGCTAGAGGAAATCTGTGAATCAAGACTTTGATGAAATTCATTCACATCTTTCGCTTTACTCCTTTTACCCCAAGCATACCCATTTTACTCCTGTTGAACCTATAACAGATGGAGACTGAATTCATTGGTCATTTCTTATTATTAAAGGCAAACTTTTTTCTTTTTTCTCAGGGATGAACTTTGGAATATGCAAAGAGAGATGGAGAAAGTTACTAGTTTTGCGGTAAGATTCTTACACTTTCTTAACAATTGTTTCCCACTTGTGAACTGCAGCATTCCTACAACTGAAATTGCAATGGCTAAGACCAGTGCTGTAGAATTGGAATTTATGGAGAAGCTCAGATACCATCTACCAGTTAAAATATTTTAGTATTTGACAGTTCTTGGTGGTGGTTTCCGAATTTTCGTCTAACTTTATTGCATTTTGCCATACAACTTGTAACTCATGCGACTCAGAAAAAGCCGTTTTTCTTGACCATACAAAGAAATATGCTGACGGGAGCAATAATGATAGCTAATGCAGAGTTAATCTTTACATTTGAAATAAGTACATGCCTGGAGCTATTAGTACACCAAATTTGGTTGCTCTACCTATTACCAGTCAAGAGTTAAATAAGGGGGCTTTTTGCCCCTCCCCGTTAGATGCCCGACCACTATAGGGTTAAATGGTTTCTGCAAGGTTAAAAGCTCGCATTTGCAGAGAACAGAACAATCTAGAAATAACCCATCCAAATAGCACAAGTTGTAGCACATGCGCCATGCATAATGGATAAGCAACTAAACAATGCCGTGCCTGAGTGTTTTCTTTGTTCTATTTATAGACAAGTCTATTTACCATGGCACACTCTTTTTAATAAAGTCGACCACATCCTTTATGATTTCTTAGGTTGCCCCATTAAAGATTTATGGTAGTTTAGGCATGCGAATTTGCTATTCGAAATATCTATAGACCACAAATCCTTACAAATATGTATCTTTGTATCGAAATTGATCTATAGACCATTAATCCTTACAAATATGTATCTTTGTATCGATATTGATCTATTGCGTTTTCATGGTTCATAGCTGCATTTATTTAGTATGAGGTATGAGGTACGCCTTCATTGCCTTAATATCAGTAATGCCATCATTAGTTTGTATTCAAAGTATAATTTGTGCTGCACAATTAAACAAATGTTGTACAATCAATACAAAGATCAGCTGATATCTCATTAATGATAACTGACTCAAGAGTATCAAATTATTTCAATACAAGAGTTGTTTTGTTTTTTCTCTTACGAGAAAAAGTTTATGAATTGGGAGCTTGTTTGGGAAATTTTTCAACATCAAGACCATCGAAGTGATAGAGTTTTCTTTACACGGATATTGGCCGTAAGTCACGAAGCATTGGTTGACTATGTCTGCTGGTAAATATGATGTTCTAATTTAACTATGAGGAGGTTTTAAGTTGGTACTGTGAGAGTTATCTTATCTTTCTACATTTTGCTGTTAAATTGGACTTGCCCAAGTCAACTTGGGCAAGTCCACTATTACATCGAATTTCTTTTATCTTAAGAAGTTTCTCAAGTAAATGTTTTGTAGAGTTGCTCCCGTAACTCATTATTGAAATGTGTTTTGTGTAGAAACTTTATCGTTTCGATTTATAATAGTGGTCTTGAGGGGTGATCTGATGCTTTCTAGCGCTAGGTAAGGACTCTAAAACTGAGCTGTATAGATATGAAGATCTTACCTGTAGTAACTGTTGGATTTAAAATAGATGTGTTCGTTAAGGAAAGTGAACACAAAGCTGTAACTTTGGTAGATAATGTACTTAGCAATGAAAAATCGTAATGATATTCGTATGCCAAAGACGAGACGTAATGCCTCTCTGTCCTAAACGACTATGCGGGTACGAAATGAATACGGCATGAAACTGTGCCGTATTGGCCTCCCGTTTACACTATGCCGGCATAGTTTTCACTTGAATACTTTTATATCTTGAATTCTTGTTTTTCCAGGAAAGTTTGCAAAAGAAGTTACATGCATTAGAAAGAGAAAATGATGACAGATTGCAGCAAGCTGAAGATTTGAAAAAGAAGCTCAAGGAAAGAGATGAAGCATTAGAGGTATGTGCCAATGCTTTGAATATTTGATGTTTTAGAGGCATTTGAATTGTGCACATTTCTGAAGACTGAAAATCAAATTTATGGCAAATGGTACTGTAGTTCAAGAATATCTTGGTTTTTGCTATCGTCGATTATTAAGGTCCTATGAAACAGATTTAATAGTTCGAATAACCAGGTAATCGAAAATACAAATGTTGATCAGAAAGGTGCATTATCCAAATAGAAATTCATGATGCAGCAAACACTGGTCTATACGAACCTAGTGGATTCAGTACCCACACAGGCTGAAATTACGAAATTGAACACCCATTTTATAAGAAAAAATCCATTGTATTCACTATCCAAGAACCCAGAGTGACATGCAAATTGTGCGCAGCTCTGTTCTGTTATCGAGAGTTCAGGATAATCGAGGTCCAAGTAATTAGGGCTCGAATGTACTCGCATGAGGCAGTCTGGTTTCTGCATGGTGTAATTAAGACCCATTTTCTATTTGACAATCTTGTTTGTTCGTGTCAATGGCCTTTGTTCCTAGTATTGTGCATCGCCCTTGCCATTTGATCCATTCATGNAAGAAAAAATACATGGTATTCACTAGCCAAGAACCCAGAGTAACATGGAAATTGTGCGCAGCTCTGTTCTGTTATCGAGAGTTCAGGATAATCGAGGTCCAAGTAATTAGGGCTCGAATGTACTCGCATGAGGCAGTCTGGTTTCTGCATGGTGTAATTAAGACCCATTTTCTATTTGACAATCTTGTTTGTTCGTGTCAATGGCCTTTGTTCCTAGTATTGTGCATCGCCCTTGCCATTTGATCCATTCATGCTTTCGAATAACAGAAAGCCCATATATTAATTTGTGACGATGTTACGTTTTCCGTCCACATTTCCGTCCACCATGGGTCCACCACGGAAACAAGGTCACTCTGAATTTTCTGATGCTATCCCCGCCATTTTGACGAGAGTTGTTTTTCATATTTTGATCAAGGTTGTATGCAATTTATATTTTTTTTATCTATTTTGACTTTATCGAACGCCGTATGTTTTTACTTTTAATTTTGGCAAGTGAATACTCTCTTTTAAAAATCATACCACATTCAATAATTTTGTCTCTGTTGGCGAAACTTTGCTGTCAATGGAGAGTAGATATGAAGGCTGTGCACCCAGATTCTTTATGCGTTTTGTTTCTTTACTCAGGAATTGCAAAAAGACAGAAAAGCGAGCAGGGACTTAGGTGGAACACTTCAGAAAATACAAGATCAGAAGGCGAACTTAGAGGTATATTTCAACAAAATTTCCATTTCATTTCTTTTTTCATTGTTTAAATTCTTTTTACAGGGTAGAAGCATCAATATGTAAATAGATACTGCTTTACAGCTTGCCCTGCGAACTAAGCAAAAATAATATAAACCCTATTCACAATGCTATTTCAAACCTAAATGCTTATTTGAGCGGAGCGGAGAACGTTTGAGCGGAGAATGCTCGAGAGTATTTTGCGCTTGAGAATAAAATGATCTCCATAGAGCAAAGTTTTCCGCTTTGGTGCGTCTTTTTGAAGGCAAGCAATTATTTGATGACAACAACAACATGAATCCATTGAATACGTCATTTCATAAAATACTGGATCGTGATTGGCTGTTAGACAAAAGTCTGCTAAAGTTTAACTTAGTCTCACAGAGCGGAAAATGCAGCTCCATGGAAATGAGCCTTGATTCCATTTTCAAAGGATGAATGATAAGTGAGCTCTGTTAAATGATTGGCCCTCGTTTGCCTTTAAAGAGCCATTGCCACCCATGATCCTTTGCGGGCACGCTACAATAGACCTTTTAGCTATTCTACAAAAGAGCCTGGATCGAGCGTTATTTTTATAGATTTTTATACGCGAGGTTCGATCGAGTGGCGTTAGAGCTTCTTTTACTATTGTGCACGTTCGAAAATTCTACAAAATGTAGCAAAAGATCGTTCGATTCTGATTCTTTTCAGAATAGCTAAGAGGTCTATTTCAGATTGTCTAAAAGTCAAATTTGGCCCATAGGCAGATTATCGATCCACAGTGCAGTTGTTAAACTGATAATTAACAATTCAATCAAAATAAAGCTTCTCTATCCGTCCAACTACTGCAGTGTTGATCCATGGATTCCGCTTGGACCAAATTTGATTTTCACACAGTCTGAAGTTTCAGCGTACCCGACCCGTAAAACACCCTCCAGTAGCGACCCCGCCGGACATTAAAAATACAGCAAGGAAATTATGAAATTAAACATTTTCAACGGGGATTAGAAATATCATGACGGGGAAAGGAATTTTTCGGCTATGATGAAACTTGTATAATTTTTGACGGGAAAACAGAGGTTTCAATGGGGGAACTAACAGAAACACCGGGGGGGGGGGGAGTGTTTGAACTCAAACTTAGCGGGGTTTGTTCAAAAGAACTACCCAGTAGGTAGAAGGAACCGCCCCGTTACAAAGTCGCCCCAGCAATGTGGGGGGGGGGGGTGTCGTAAAGGACTCTGCCTGGGTGATGATAACTCTTTAGATACTCTTTTCCACAACAGAAATTTTGTCAGCTCTGAATAATGTTTTCCACGACCATTGTTCTCTCATAATGTAAAGTTGTTTGCTGCTGCATTCATTTGAAACAATTTTTCATTGGCACAGGAGCATTTTAAATGTACAGTGGAATTTTTGTTATTCATGTTCACTCCAGATGTTTGCGTACAGTAAAAACCCGCGTATAAGAACCTACTATTTTGCAAATCAGCTTGGGTTCTTAAACAATGAATGCAATGGATTGGTTCTTATATAACAATTGAAAATATGTGAATTTCAGCCTCAAGGTTCTCAATCGACTAGGTTCTTATACGCGGGTTTTTGCTGTATTTGCTACCAATTCAAATGATCATGCGATGCGATGTCATTATAGTCTATCTCAAAATTAGCTATCACGTGAAAACGCCCGTGAATAACAATGATTGAAGCGGTTTGCAGTTTGCATGAGTAATTTTGCGTTATCGAAAATCTCACGTTGCATCTAATTTGAGACATTTTAGAAAATCAATATTATTTGCGTACCTTTTGATTGCTGGCCCTAGCTTTTAGCAGCACTAGCCCCAGTGACAATTATATATTAAACGCCATTTCCTAGACGCAGTTAACAGACCTCAGTTCAGAAATTGAGTCCCTGAAAGCAGCTATAGTTGCCATGGAGAAGAACCTTGTGCAGGCTGATAATACGAAAAGAGACTTGAAGGATAAATTGGAAGAAGCACTTGATAAATTGAAATCATCGGTAATAACTCAATAACGATAAGTAGAAATTTCGTATTTGGAGATCTCCGTTCATAACTTCCTGATTTTTACCGAGGGGCATGTCAATTTCATAAAATCTCGTAGACTTTTAGCTGAAATCTTATTGTTTTTCTTTCTTCAGAAATCCCTCAAATCCAGTAGAAATCCTTGTGATCTCGTAGAAATCTCAGGCACTACAGGTTCTCCCAAAAAAGTGTGCCCCATTTGCCTAAAGGTTGCGACAAAATGGCAAAAGATTATCGCCAAATTTTTGCATGAAGTTGCTCTTCAGATATTCAATTAAAGTTTGCTACCATCCCCATAAAAATCCGTGAAAAATGATGGAGCTATGACCTTCAGGAGACCAAATTTGCCCGATGACTAAAACCAGCGGTCGGCCATTTTGTCTTCCAATTCACAGCGATAAGTAGCTTCATGGGTGGAAAATGAAACAGCAGCCGCCAATGTGATAGATCTCATGAAACTTCCGATAAATATTTTCCGTATTTTCCGATTGTTTACAAAAATCTTGTACAGCCCCTTTAACAGCAATGCCTTGCACATGTGCATCTTTTCCCTGTTTCATTGTGAGTCCCTGTTTAGCAAGGTTTACCACAGGGATACCAGCAACTTAGGTAATCTGTCTATAAAAGTACCATATGATACAGTATTGAATTATCTTTCAGGCAAGAGAAATTGAACTCATGCGTGCTGAAAATTATCAGCTGAAATCGGAATTAGAGCGTGGAAGTCGAATCCCGCAACGAGATGAAACACTAGTGGGTGCTGGGACTGATGAGGTTTGGATATGACTAATTCCGCATTTCTTGTTTTTTGTTTGTTTTGCTTTGTAATCAATACCAAGTGCTGAGACCAGCAAAAATGGAAATGTTATATTACGTGAACTAAACAGACCAGACATTGGTAAATCTTATTGGTATATTCGTATATCTAAGGGCCTGCTTATATGAGGAAAAACACTTCACCTGCCAGACATTGCTGCTTTATTTTTAGTAGTTTGTGATTATTTCATTGATGAATGACTTCTCTGCTAGAATCGTTCAAATTTGACGTTTCTCTTTTGTTTCAGGTTGACACAAACGAACTGAGGGACTTGTTAAAGATACAAGTTCAAGAACAACAAAAACTGTTCCAAGCAACAGAAAAAGAAAGAATGCATTATTTGAAACTCATTGACGATGTGAAAAGTAACAGCCAATCTGTAAGGTGCGTTTTGAAGTCCTCAAAAAATCCAGTTTCNATGAGGAAAACACCTCACCTGCCAGACATTGCTGTTTTATTTTTAGTAGTTTGTGATTATTTCATTGATGAATGACTTCTCTGCTAGAATCGTTCGAATTTGACATTTCTCTTTTGTTTCAGGTTGACACAAACGAACTGAGGGACTTGTTAAAGATACAAGTTCAAGAACAACAAAAACTGTTCCAAGCAACAGAAAAAGAAAGAATGCATTATTTGAAACTCATTGACGATCTGAAAAGTAACAGCCAATCTGTAAGGTGCGTTTTGAAGTCCTCAAAAAATCCAGTTTCATTTCGTTTGAGAGGCTGTGTCGTCAAAACGTAAATAAACTTTGAGTTAGAGCAGCTGATATCAACATTTCCATGCGGAAATGCCCGTTTAATTAATCTAACACGCTATGATATACCATCACAGCTTTGATCGTTCGGTGAAAGGCTTTCCCCAACTCTTCCTTGCAATCAGTTGTTTTTATACATACTGCTAAAAATTTGCAATACATGTTAATTAATTACCATATCTACTCTACTCTTCTACAAGGACAAAACCACGGGGAGCAATAACTATGTCTACCCACCTTGCAAAATCAGTTTGTATCCCAGCAATCTTTGGAATAATGGAATACTCGAAATCTGCGATCAACTAGAATGTGTTGCTATTTTCTCAAAACGGCTCACAGTCACTTCAGGGAAAGAATTTTGATACATCCCACTTTGCAAGAATTCCCATGAAACAGCGGCACAACCCCTTAAATTTGAATGTGAGGGACATTTGAATGGCTGAATGCGAAGTGTGAAGTGTGTTTTGAAATGATATGATATGAATGAACGAAAATAAACCCTTCAGCATCTAATGATATCATTATACAATCTTATTAAAAACAAAAGTAAAATCAAAGGCAACATAGTGAGTACATTTTTAATATTGATGTTCTTCCAGGGGGTCGTATTTATAAGTTAACGTTTTTGATCAGCCAGTTGGTTTGCTTCCAATTGTTTTTTAAAGCAACCGAGAATTGAGTCCTCTTGTATATCAACAGACGTATCGCTCCAGCATAGGTTCCAAATATTTAAAAAGGCTGGTGTAAAATTGAGTGACCCTTTTTTTTGAACTGGGTGGCTTTAGCTATTTCTCTATAATATTACCGTTGGACTTTTCTGATATCTTCACTATTTTCAGAATTAGAGTGATTTTCTTCTTTTTCGAGATTCAAGAACGTTTTTCAAAAAAGCTTAAAACCATCGTAATTTCTAAACTGTTTGACACAACATGAAGTAATTTCGAAGAAAACCATAGTTTATGAATGCCCATAATATGGTATCAACCAAAAGTCACTCATCTGGTTTTATGATTTAGAAATTTGACGACGTAACATCCTCAAATGAGTTGAAATGTAAGATACGCTGTAATTTCGAAAAATATTCAAAACTTCTGGAAAGTCCAGCGGTATGATTATAGATAAGTAGCTAAAGTTGCTTTCAAGTCATTCAATCAGAAGAAATAGTTCATAGAATATTACACCCACGTTTTCACGCCGAGTTAGAAATTTGGAACCGATGCTTATCGTTCGATAATTTCAGAGTCGAAATGTGATGCACATTCTCTCTGTCATATGAAGTTTTCTTTTTCAGCCGAATTGGTGATTTGGATTTTGAGTTGCAATCAATCAGTTCATTGCGGTCCCAATATGAAGACAGTGTTCGACAGAGTGAATCATTACGTCATCATTTGGAAAACGAGATTAGATTGGCAAAAGAATCAGCGCAACGACCCTCAGAAAATAAATCTCTGTATCAAGACGAGATTGATAATTTGAAACGAAAACTAGAGGAAAGTGAGAGCTGGAATAAGTCATTGCAGACTCGTCTTGATCAGTTGTTGCCTCGAGCTGGTGGAGTTGGTGCTTCTGAGGATTGTGTTGATGGAGCTGGGATGCAAGCTGATGAAATACAAGATGGCAAATCTATGCTTGAGAAATGCCAGCAGGTATGAGTTTTTGAAGATTGATTGCTGAGTATTATGTCGAAATGTGATTGGGTGTCCCAAAAATGTGAAAGTGACTGGAGTTGCAGTTTTTTTGCACCAAGCGCTGGGATCGCAGAAGTAGAGAAAATCTAATCGAGTCCACGAACCCTTGTCATGACGCTCAAGTGGTGGGGCATTACCTGTAATCGAACCTTTACTATTCTGGCCGCAAAGTCAGAGGATTACACCACTGCGCCACAACACCTTCAAGAATACCCCCTGTTTGAAAAATCATCAATCTTTGGTTACAAGGCCGACCTTCAAATTTCTTTTTTGACCAGTAGATCAGGGATATATTTTCCCAGATAAAGCTAATCAAGTAATTGTTTAAAAATAGCAAATTTAGCTTTTCTTTGAGCTGCTTGGTTCTGAATGATTTTATCATATTCAAATATTTTTGGGTTATTTACGGAACGAATCAAAAGATCATTCTATAATATGTTTAATAATCGAGTTTTGATGATTTTTTGAGCAGGGATACTCTCTTCGAACACCCAGTATAGTTTAAACAGCACTAGAGCCACGCTTATGATTTTAGAGCTTTGGACGAAAATTCTGCAACAAAGATGTTTTAGTTGAGCTAAAATCCAATACTGTGCATCTGTCATTGGAAAAGAGACTCTGAATGAAGGCTGCTTTTCCTCTTTATTGCCAATTCCATTTCTTCCAGGATATGACACGTTTTCTGGATTATAGCAACATTTTACTGGAACTAATGTTGTGGCCAAACTTTGCAGAATGACTATTAAAATAGACCTGCTACTGAGTAGAAAACGAGATTCGATTGAGCTATTCTTTCTTTCAAATAATAAAAAATCGAGTTTGATCCTAAATGTTCAGACTTTGAAGAAGAAGATTTACAAGATTGAGCAGCTGAATCCAAACCTCGAAACTAGCAAAGTATAAAAGGTTTGTTCATGTTTGAAGAGGTTGAAACAGTAGTAAGAAAATGCCTATAAATTGTTGTTCTCTAACCTTTACGAGTAAAGTTCTTGTATACTTTAGGAGCAAGAGGCCATGAATGCGGAGCTCAGAAGACAACGAGAGCAGTGCTCTTCATTACATCAACAATTACAGCAGAAGTCACGTGATCTTGCTGATGCAACAACAACATTGAACGAATTCAAGGCGCATTATGAGAAATTTGCTCAGCTCAGAAGCAAAGAGGTCGAAACACTNTTACAAGATTGAGCAGCTGAATCCAAACCTCGAAACTAGCAAAGTATAAAAGGTTTGTTCATGTTTGAAGAGGTTGAAACAGTAGTAAGAAAATGCCTATAAATTGTTGTTCTCTAACCTTTACGAGTAAAGTTCTTGTATACTTTAGGAGCAAGAGGCCATGAATGCGGAGCTCAGAAGACAACGAGAGCAGTGCTCTTCATTACATCAACAATTACAGCAGAAGTCACGTGATCTTGCTGATGCAACAACAACATTGAACGAATTCAAGGCGCATTATGAGAAATTTGCTCAGCTCAGAAGCAAAGAGGTCGAAACACTTACGACTAATTGCGAACAAGCTAAAAGAGTGGCAAAAGAACTGGAAGATAAAATGAATGAACTGCGTGAAGAATCGCAGGTTTACAAGCAAAGGAAACAAGATGGTAATGACAGTTTGATGAAACAAATCGAGAGCATAGGTGGTGTAAATGATGTATTGAGAAAGGCTTTGGACGAGAAAACTGAAGAATGGAAGACTGCTGATGCAAAAGTATGTGTCATTATTCAATTTTAGTTTAGCAAATTTTATTGAAGATTTTAGACTTTGTTGAGACTTGTAGAGGGGGACTGGTAGTGTTTATTGGCAGCGCTAACTGTCATATTCCTTCTGCAGATATTGAACTAGACCCTAATTGTGACCTTAAAGAAACCCCTTACCCCAACTGAACCAAATTTACCCCGAAAACCCTTTTTCTGACCGTATGATATTCTGCCGCACAACACTGTCGTCCGCTAAAGTGTGCACTCTAGCCTTGAAAAATTCTGAGATGAGACATTTTCATGAAATTAGATGCAAATGTTCTATCATTTTGTTTAGTTTGTTTCATAAGTGAAAACTTTCGTTGTAAAATACCCCTGACTTCATCTACTCAATCAGTTCAATGCAAGCTTCGGATCAAGGCATACAGCATTGATGCATCTTCCTTGCGAATATACCCTTTCAGTAATTTTCAGAGGAAGTATCTTTTGATCATTTGAAATGCTACAAATTCGAAAAATACAGACATTTCAAATTGTATCAAGGCCATCGTTGATTCATACGCTATGCTTCGAGAATTTGTTTAGGCCAACAGGCCACAGCTCTGGTTTGGAGGTGGATGCAAATTTGAGCTTTCACGATTGGTATTTCTGCTCTCAAAGCACCAATACGAACAAACGAGGTATCTATGTCCAAATTGATCATCGAGGAAAATTTTGAAAGAGATTAGCGCTAAAGTCACATCGCTGGATCAAACCAAGTCTGTCCCATACTGTTTTGGGGGCATTTTCAGTAAACTTTTCAATGAGCTTTTTCATCTGAAGTCACGACATATGTCCAACTTTTCATATTGTCCCTTGATATGGCTATTTTGTAGCAAAACTGCTAACAAAAATATAGATAGGACAAATTAACGTGCGTAGAGGGTTTTGTACGGACATTACGACTCGTCATTTGATCAGCTTTTAGCCAGGGCTGAAAGAATTACAGTTCACCAAAAGAATCTGCAGAGTTGATAAGACCATGAACCATCTAAACCCTTCATATATTTTGGAGTTCTTTGTTAAAAAGGATATACCTTAAATCTCCGCACCAAAGAGCTATGCAGGCTTTCATCAGCACAGTCACATCGACATGGACTAAATTCTCTTTCGTTTAGAGGTAGTCTCCTGTGGAACACTCTAGATGATGAACTAAAGAGAGCTGATGCCTTGAGATGTTATAAAGGGGGATAAAAGAATGGGATGGCAAAGGATGTAAATGTTTAATTTGTAAATAATTTTGTTGTATTGTAAATAGTTGGTTTGAATTAGTTTTTAGTAACTATGTATATACCAACTGTAAATAATGTAATGATGATGAATGTTTTTATTTGAAGGCACTNAATTCTCCAACAAAAATGTTTTAGTTGAGCTGAGAATCCAATACTGTGCATCTGTCATTGGAAAAGAGACTCTGAATGAAGGCTGCTTTTCCTCTTTATTGCCAATTCCATTTCTTCCAGGATATGAAACGTTTTCTGGATTATAGCAACATTTTACTGGAACTAATGTTGTGGCCAAACTTTTCAGAATGACTACTAAAATAGATCTGCTACCGAGTAGAAAATGAGATTCGATTGAGCTATTCTTTCTTTCAAATAATAGAAAATCGAGTTTGATCCTAAATGTTCAGACTTTGAAGAAGAAGATTTACAAGATTGAGCAGCTGAATCTAAACCTTGAAACTGGCAAAGTAAAAAAGGTTTGTTCATGTTTGAAGAGGTTGAAACAGTAGTAAGAAAATGCCTATAAATTGTTGTTCTCTAATCTTTACGAGTAAAGTTCTTGTATACTTTAGGAGCAAGAGGCTATGAATGCGGAGCTCAGAAGACAACGAGAGCAGTGCTCTTTATTACATCAACAATTACAGCAGAAGTCACGTGATCTTGCTGATGCAACAACAACATTGACCGAATTCAAGGCGCATTATGAGAAGTTTGCTCAGCTCAGAAGCAAAGAGGTCGAAACACTTACAAATAATTGCGAACAAGCTAAAAGAGTGGCAAAAGAACTGGAAAATCAAATAAATGAACTGCGTGAAGAATCGCAGATGTACAAGCAAAGGAAACAAGATGGTAATGACAGTTTGATGAAACAAATCGAGAGCATAGGTGGTGTAAATGATGTATTGAGAAAGGCTTTGGACGAGAAGACTGAAGAATGGAAGACTGCTGATGCAAAAGTAAGTGTCATAATTCAATTTTAGTGCAATGTTTAGCAAGTTTTATTGAGGACTTTAGACTTGTTTGAAAGGGGGACTAGTATTGTTTAGCGGTGGCGCTAACTGTCATATTCCTTCTGCAGATATTGAACTAAACCCTAATTGTAACCTTAAAGAAACCCCGTACCCTAACTGAACCAAATTTACCCTAAAGCCCTTTTCGGACCGTATGATATTCTGCAGCACAACACTGTCGTCCGCTAAAGTGTCCACTCTAGCCTTGAAAAATTCTGAGATGAGACATTTTCATGAAATCAGATGCAAATGTTCTATCATTTTGTTTAGTTGGTTTCATAAGTGAAAACTTTCGTTGTAAAATACCCCTGACTTCATCTACTCAATCAGTTCAATGCAAGCTTCGGATCAAGGCATACAGCATTGATGCATCTTCCTTGCGAATATACCCTTTCAGTGATTTTCAGAGGAAGTATCTTTTGATCATTTTGAAATGCTACAAATTTGAAAAATACAGACATTTCAAATTGTATCAAGGCCATCGTTGATTCATACGCTATGCTTCGAGAATTTGTTTAGGCCAACAGGCCACAGCTCTGGTTTGGAGGTGGGTGCAAATTTGAGCTTTCAAGATTAGTATTTCTGCTCTCAAAGCACTAATATCAACAAACGAGGTATCTATGTCCAAATTTATTATCGAGGAAAATTTTGAAATAGATTAGCCACTGATTAAAGCTTAAGTCACATCGCTGGATCAAACCAAGTCTGTCCCATGCTGTTTTGGGGACATGTTCCGTAAACTTTTCAATGAGCTTTTTCATCTGAAGTCACGACATATGTCCAACTTTTCATATTTTCCATGGCAAAGGATGTAAATGTTTAATTTTTAAATAATTTTGTTGTATTGTAAATAGTTGGTTTGAATCAGTGTTTAGTAACTATGTATATACCAACTGTAGATATTGTAATGATGATGAATGTTTTTATTTTAAGGCAGTGGAACAAGAGCACAAATCAAAGAGACTGGAGAAAACATGCCATTTGCTGACAAACGACAAAAAATTACTCATGGACCAGATTCAAGATAAGAATGGACAGCTTTCAAAATTAAGGAAAGAACTGGAGAGTTTGAAAACTGAAATAAAGGGGGAGCATGACCAGAATTCAAGAAAGAATAAGGATTATAAGCTTTTGCAAGAAGAACGAAATGAACTACGTGAACTCAATGAACGACTTCGCAATAAACTTGGAGAGGTTTCGAAAACTTATGAAAATTTAAAGGGAACGAATGAACACGAACTAGTGAATCTAACAGCCGAATTGAAGCATGCGAAGCTGATGAATGACGAATTGAGACATGATAATGATCAGGCGAATGCAATAAACATGAGATTAAGAGACGAAATAAGAAACTTACAAGAAGCTTCTCGCGATCTCCAGAGATTAACAGATGATTTGAAAAGTAGTCAAAATGTCAACAAAGTTCTGCAAAGGCAATTAAACGATTTGTCGAAGGCATCAGAGTTGCGGAAAAATACATTGGAGCCTGAGGTCGAGATGCTGAAGCGGAAAATGCAGGATTTACAAAAGTCGAATCATGAGTTCGAGGAGAAAGCGTTATTTTACCAACGTCAGGCTACTGCTTTTCAGCAACAATATCAACGAGAGAAGGATTCATTTGATAACGAGAAAGCTGGAAATTTAGGCGAGATTAGTCGTCTGAAGAATGATATACTGGCATTGAATAAAGTTAAAGTGGGTTGGGAATCAAAGTTGAAAGAACTGAGTTATGAATCTGAAAGCTACAAGGCGATGATTGAAAGGTGTGATATTTTAGCATAGGGTTCAACTCTTTCAAATCTCTAAAAAGGTGGGTATAAAATTCTATGACATTTTTCTTTGCATTAATTGGCTTGAAATGAACTTATGGTAATTTGCTGTAAATCTGCCGTGGAAATTTCTTGATATCTTTGTTTTTTTCAAAATGGCGGCAATTTAATTCTTTTTGAAAAAAATCATGGAAAATTTTGAAAAATGTAAATCTTCGTAAATCTTAACCAATAGAGGAAAAATGATGTAACCTTCAGGAAAACTATAGCTTATGAAGGTCTACAATGTGGTGGCAGCAGAAATCTGTAGCTTTTCTTGTTTAGGATTTAGAAATTTGATGACGTCATAGCCTCAAGTTTAATAAATGCCGCCATTTTGGAACTAATCAAGATATCAATAAATTCCACGGCAGATTTACAGCAAAAAACCTAAGTTCGTTCAAAGCCATTTAATTCAAAGAAAATTGTAATCGAACTTTACACCGACCTTTTTAAAGATTTGAGCCCTATGTTGGATATTTTAGGTACATAATTTTGGATTTAGCTTGACATCTTAATTGTCATTTTGTGTTCTCTAGAAAATAACTGTATTGCTTAGTAAAACGTTTATTATCGTTGGTAAGCCTTTCCACCTGGAAATGTCAGGACGACTAATTTTTCAGTGACCCTTGAGCTCTGTGGTTTCCACTTATCGCAACGATCACTCATGTTTTGAAACTTTGGCAACGAAATCAAAATCTTAAAAGGTTGGCAACAGATGATAATTGCATAGCTCTAGGAAGAATGAAGTCGACTGCAGAAATTGTTAGTGTAAATTAATTCTGCATTCAACAGCGAAATTGTCTATCTTTGCAGGCTTGAAGAAGATAATTCAACGAAGCAAAGTATAATCGGTAAACTTGAAGAAGAACTGCGTTGGAGAACTGAAGTTGCAGATAAATTTACAACGATGACACCACAGAAGAGGGTAAGCATGGTTTCGCAAACAACACCTAACAGAATGACTCCAGAAGCACAACGAAAAGAAGACTTTGAAAGCTCAATGCAAGAGGCCTTAGAAAGGAAGGATGCCTGCATAGAAGAACTGAGAAAGCAAGTTGAATTTTGCAAACAGGAAAAGGAGGAAATTGAACGACAAATGCAAACAACACCTAACAGAACGACTCCCGAAGCGCAGAGGAAAGAGGCTTTAGATAACTCAATGAAAGAGGCTTTACAGAAGAGGGATGCATACATAGAGGCTTTGAGAAAGCAACTTGAGTTTTATAAACAAGAAAAGGCACAAAGTGACCAGCAAAAGAAAGCAAGGAATGACCGAGACAACAGCAACAACAACAACAACCTGATAGCGCTTCATATAGCAGAGATGCGTGAACTCCGAAAAGAACTTGAACAAAGCATTCGCAATAATGATGCTTTGCGATCTCATTTAGAATATCGTTTATCAGAAGCTGAAAAGGAGGTTGAGAAATTCAAGGATCCAAACTTGAGAGGCTCGTTGTTGCGTGAGAATGACAATTTGCGTGCGCAAATTGCTGAGAAAGAGATGAAGATAAAGGAACTTACAATTTTAATGGAAAAGATTCAACAAGATGATCAAAGGTATGCTGTTTTTGTTTATATTACCGGATGAGTAAAAACTTTTACACGTTTGACGGGCTGTGGAATAAAAAGTATGTGGCCGATATTCAAAACTAAAATTTCTATCTATCACGCAAAGGTTAACTTAGATAAGAAAATTTTGCTTGGTAAAATCACTCATCTTTAAGACCTAAAAATTAGAAAAATTCCTGTAAGGGGTTTGTATGGGAATTGAGAATTCCACATTCCATTCTGGTCCATGATTTATCTGGCATTGAAATTCAATTCAACAATCAGTTTCAGAAATATATAATTTTTATTTAAATAGCACGTAAATCATGGACCAGAGTGGAAGGTGGAATTCTCGATTCCCATGCAAACCCCTTGCAGAATTTTACACCCACCTTTTGAAAGATGTAAAAGATTTGAGCCCCATGCTGCCTGGTTTTGAAGCATACTGCAAAGGGACTTGGTTTAAGTGTTAGGAAGAAACGCAAAATATCTTTGGAAACTTGGAGGATAACATTAAATCTAAAATTTTGGCTTACAGGCATGCTTTACGAAGTTTTGTTGAGAGTATAGCTCAGAAAAATATCTTTTCTAAAAGTCATTTTATTCCCTGAAAGTAATGAAAACCAACATTTTCTCATCTTGAAATTTATTTGGATCATTGATAAAACAGATCAAAAAGAAAATTTTATGATAAGTTTTGAAATGGAGTTTGGTGATATTTTAGATGGGAGTACCTTTTATTGGGACTTTTAGAGGTAGTTTTTTCACGGAAATGTATGCATATTTTATATCGACTACTACTCTGCATTTCAGGTCTACGGGTCTTATGCTTGAAAAAGACAGTCAGATCAAACATCTCCAGACCAAGTTAGAAAAGGAAAATACAGAGTTTGAACGAATGCAAATGTTTGCACCCCAAGAAACCAGTTCCACATTACCCTCTCCTGTCCAGTCACTGGCCATGTTTACCCAAACGACACCAATCAAGTTAAAGACAAAGCTTAACAAAGAAATTCAAGTTGATACGGTCGTGGCGGAGGCTGCTTTGGAAAGGCAACAAGCTGATAAAAGAATTAAAGGTCTTGTGGATTCTGTGGAGGAGAAAGAAAAGGTTATTTTGAATCTAGAAATGGTCAATGTTAGATTGAAGGAATCGTGCCAAAATGAATTGAAATTGAAATCTGAGATCGAGCGTTGTGATAATAAGCTGAAGGAATCTTACCAAAACGAAATGAAATTGAAATCTGAAATCGAGATTTGTAATGATAAACTGAAAAAATCTAGCCAAATTGAAATTAGATTAAAATCCGAGATTGAGCATTGTAACAGGCTTTTGACCAGCAAAGATGAAGTAATTTATAGTTTAGAATCGAAAATAAAAGACCTTGAAAGTTCACTGAATGTTTACGAAAGTGAATCAACGATAGATGCTGACAAACGTGCAACAAACGATGAACTAATTGCTCTGCACATTTCTGAGATGAGGAAATTAAAAGAGGAACTCGAATTAAGTATCAAGAATAATGATGAACTTCGATCACAGCTTGAGAATAGATTATCTATGATTGAGAAAGATGCACAAGATATGAAAGATCCAAATCTCAGGATTAATGTCATCAGGGATAATGATATTTTACGGACTCAAAGCACTGAAAGGCAGAATATGATACTGAGACAGAAGACGTCTATTGAGAAATTGATTTCAGAAAGAAAAAGGTAAGTGCAAATATAGTTGCTCGCATAATCGATTTTTTGAGGCATAAGACCAGTTGATGGTGGATGTTGCTGTGCCTCGCGAAAGAATCCACCTTTTCAAGGTTAGAGGCACGAAAGCAGAAATTTTTGTTATTTGAGATATTGCATTTTTGAGGCCAAAACCTTGTTCTGCGTACAAAGTTTAGCAAAGTAGCAAATTTTCACATTCATATATGTCTTCATTTCAAAATTATGATAATTTTAAGAATCTAAAGTCACAAGGGCTTTGACCGTGAAATCAAAGTTTGGACAAATTTTTGTCCAAACTCCGATTTCCACGGTCAAAGCCCTTATGAATTGAAATTCTTCATATCATCATAATTTCTAAATAAAGACACATATGAATGTGAAAATTTGTCTCAAGACTAAACTTTGTACGCACAATAAGATTTTAGTCTCAAAAATGCAAAATCTCAAACAACATAATACTTCCGCTTTCGCGCCTCTTACCTTGAAAAGGTGGATTGCAAGGAATTCGAAATCTCTAAGAATCTGACGTATATGATGCTTTTGGATGAAAACTGCATATTAGCCTCTTACTTGACTCGTTTCTCTGCGATAAAAACAAGTTTTGATTGGGGTGAATTTTTTGAAATTATGAACATACATCTTTATTTTCGTGACGAAGTTTATAACGAAAACTTTATTACAATGGATATTTTGCTGTAGGATATAGCTCTTTCAAAGCCCTGACTTAATTTGCTGTTTGTTTTATTCATCTTATGATAAATCTGATATTGCCTCTCAATATAATTTCTAGCCTTTCTACAAAAGAATACAGAACTAAAAATGCATTGAGACGTTTCCTCCATGAAGTGTAACTACTCTCGAGTACCGAATAGTTGTCCACCCTGGCTTATCAATTTTTGGAAACATATCCAATCCCCCCACTTTTATTCCAATCCCCTACTTGGAAAATTTAAATGATAGTGAACATAAATTTAGAATATTGAATAATTTGCATAGATATGAAAAAGATACGTGTTTAACTTAGAAAACTCTATTTTCAAGTTTTCCACCCCCCTCCCGATTGTTCCAACCTCCCCGATTATTATTATATCGAACCATCTCCAATCCCCCTTCCCCCGTTTATTCGGTACTCGAGAGTAAGTTTGTCCTCAACGCATCTTTTTATTGGATCTATTCTTACAGTGATAAAGAAAATATAAAGAAACTTCATCAACAAATCCATAATTTGAACAGAGTGACATCAAATTTGAAAGAGGAAGTCTCGTTGTATGATCGCCTTCAAGAGCATTTGACTGCATCAACTGCCAGGAATCAAACAAAGAGTAATTCTCCTGGTAAGTTTCCATTTCTCTTTGCTTTACTCACAAAATTCAAAGTTGTCCAACCAAATAATCACGAAGACCTATATCTAAAAATAGACTTTAACATTTGCGCAGGACTGAGTATAGGCGTGATTTCCAACACTGTCCAGGTTCTAGACGAAACCTATCCCGTTTCCCGAATATGCTATCAGCTATTAGTGACATGAAAAGGCTCAAAGGAACTTCTGTAGTGGTTGAACTATGCAATTTAGTAATGTTTTGCAGAAAAGAGTGAAAATCATGGTAACAGGGTGAATGACCGCAAACATCTGTGACGTAGAAAACTTCACTTGTTCCAAACTAGAAACTACTTTTCAGTGCCTACTGTTCTAAACTACTTTTCAATTAGATATTTATTGCCAAGAAACGCACGATAGCTGTAGATAAATATTGAATAACTGTCATAAATAATGGATGAATTGATAAATATTAAACGAAATACTAAGAAATAGATTATAAACGGACGAATTCTATCAATAACGATTTCATCTGGACGATTTAAATTATTTTAGAGATATACCGGATGAGTAAACAATGTTAACACATTTGGCGGGCTGTGTAATAAAAATTACGTGGCTTATATTCAAAACTGAATTTTTAACCTATCAGTCTAATGCTAACTGGGATGCAAGAAATTTGTTTGGTAAAATCATTCATTCTTAAGACCCAGTAATTAGAAAAATGCTGGCAAGAGGTTTGTGTGGGAACGAGAATTCCATCTTCCACTGGTCCATTATTTACTTGCCATTGAGATTTAAATCTGTTTCTGAAACTGACAATTGTATCAAATTTGTTTATCGATGGCAAGAGTAAATCATGGACCAGAATCGCACATGGAATTCTCGTTCCTATTCAAATCCCCTACTAGCATTTTCCTCATTTTGGGGTCTAAATGATAAGTGATTTTGCCAAATATAATTTTCACATCTAAGTTTGCCTTTGACTGATAGATCAAAATTTCAGTTTTGAATATCAGCCGCATCTTTTTATTCCACAGCCCACCAAACATGTTAACTTTTTTTACTCACCCGGTTCATGATACGACTATGTCATCGTAGATTTCAATTACAGGTTGATAGCAATGAATACGCTGTTGTTTTTGAAATTGTTTCAAAGAACATAGGGCTCAAATCTTTAAAAAGGTTGGTGTAAATTTCATTATAGTTTTCTTTGAAACTATAGGCTTGAGGAACTCAGGGTTGTCTGCTGCAAGTCTGCTTTGGAAATTTATTGATATCTTGATTTGTTTCAAAATGGTGGCATTTATTAAATTTTGAGGCTTTGACGTCATCAAATTTCTAAATCCTAAACCAGAAAAGCTACAAGTTTCTGCTTGCCACCATGTTGTAGACCTTCATAAACTATGGTTTTCTTCAAGTTTGTATCAATTTTCCTCTATTGATTTAAGATTTACGATGATTTATATTTTTCCAAAATTTTCCATGACTTTTTCAAATTCAAAAACGATTAAATTGCCTCCATCTTGAAAAAAATCAAGATATCAAAAAAAATTCACAGCAGATTTACAGGAAAATACTATAAGTTCCTTTCAAGCCATTCTATTCAAAGAAAAATGTCATATAATTTTACACCCGACTTTTTAAAGATTTGAACCCTATGATGTTTCAAAGTATTCGTTGATGGCTTCTAAAACTAATTTTGTAAAACCTGCAAGCAAAATAAATTATTTTTTACTCTACAGATAGTGGGATAGAAATGAGGACAAGCCCTGGTAGAAATAGTTATAAACCAAGATGGATTTTTATGCCTTAATAATGTAAAGTTAATCATACGTAGGTTGTATTTGTATAAATGTAAATCTTTAAACTTTCATAAAATGTATCGGTGTATAATACTTATACTTAACTTTAGCTCATATTGAACTCAATAATTTGGAATACGTTATTTTGGATAACAGATTGTAAAATAAGAGTAGGCTGGTAGCAATCAATATTTTGCCGAATATTTGAATGGCTTTATTTTCATCCAAATCAAATTAACGCTGATGTGCAGTATAAACTGGCGGTTTATAGAAACATTTAAACATTTTAAGTTTTTAAATTCATATATTCACGGCCTCGAGGAAAATAGAGCTTGCACGATTTTTTCTGAATGATTTAAAGTATACAATAACAATTAAAGTCCTGAAAGATAAATTGAAAGAGATACATTAACTGAACGTAAAAGTTTTGACAAGTATTGGGAAATGAACTCCTGGAATAAATTAAGTTAAATATCAATCATTGTAAGGAAATGTAGTATTTACATAAAGTTTATGGAAACGTTGCAGGATTCTGTAGCTTTAGCTTTTTGTAGCGATTAGATTGATAATATGTACAGGGTGTCCCAAAAAATTGTGCGCCGTTTGCCTAAAGATTGCGACAAAACGGCAAAAGATTCTCACCAAACTTTCATATGATGTTGCTCTTCAGATGTTCAAATAAAGTTTGCAACCATCCCCGTAAAAATCTGTTGCAAAATGACGGAGCTATGACCTTCAGAAGACCAAATTTACCTGATGACTGAAACCAGCGGTCGGCCACTTTGCCTTACTATTTTGCAGCGATAAATAGCTTCACGTGAAGTAAGAAATAATTTCTGTGAGGTCAGAAATAGTTGAACTCTCTGGTGATCATCGGAATTTTCACGAGAGCTATGACATTAGAGGCTGCTGTTTCATTTCATCCATGAAGCTATTTATCGCTGCAAAATATTAAGACAAAATGGCCGACTGCTGGTTTCAGTCATCAGGCAAATTTGGTCTCCTGAAGATCATAGCTCCATCGTTTTTCAACAGATTTTTATGGGGATGGCAGCAAGCTTTAACTGAATATCTGAAGAGCGACATCATGCAAAAGTTTGGCGAGAATCGTTTGCCGTTTTGTCGCAATCTTCAGGCAAACGGGGAATAATTTTTTGGGACACCCTGTAGTTGTGAATGTATTAAAAGATCTGTGGGAAGACTTCGATTGTTTATTGAATTGAGCATACATTCTTGAAGGATATACTCTAAAGTACTATTATGACTAAAACTTTTAAGTTACAAAAATAGAGACCGATGCAACGTTGATGTTTGCGTCTGCTTTAAAGCGAGAGAAGAAATCCCGTCCTTCACCCAAATTTAATACTCCAGTTCACAGTTTCAAAAAATTGCTGCGCGCGTAACTTGTAGCTAATAAATACTCATTTTCGGGAATACAATTTTATTGCAACAATTGTTTGCATCGTTTTTGATCCAAAAATGCTTGCCATTCATGAGATCAGAAGCGCTGACATTGCTTTTCCAGGATTGTGAACTGGTCTATTGCCAAAACGTGAATAATAATATAATAATAATAAAGAAATGATTTATTTACAGTTGGCAACAGGAAAAGAATAGCTACCTACAGCTAATTAAGGCCAACTATTTACCTATTTACATAATACCATATACAAAGAAAACTACGAAATCAACTATAGATACCCCAAATCTGCAATATATATTTTGCAAAGTCGACAGTTACAGTCTAGTTTCCAGTTTTATATTTTTCTTTTGAATATTGCAAGATTTTCTGATTGTTTTAAATTTTCAGGCAATGCATGCCAAAGCCGTTGTCCTAAAAACGATGCAGATTCGATTCCGTATGTTGTTGTCCTGGCTTTTGGCAACTGGAGAGTACTCCCACTGCTTAAATTATAGTTTAGTTGAAACTAAAACCATTAAGTCTTGGGATTGTGTGCTCGCACAACCCCTGCTGGCTCAACTTTATTTCAATACATACTGTAAGAAGGTGGCAAATGATTGCCACGGGACACTCTGTTTCGTTTAATGTGATCATTACAATACACTAACCAGTGTCTTTTCAATTAAGTATTAATGCAAAACCTGCTGTCTCTGAGTATTCTTTGACAGCCTAGTCTCCAAAAGAGGTATTATGACTGATAACCAATCATTAACAAACTAACCATCATTAACAGCAGCAGAGCCAGAAGTTTCAAAAGGCGACGAATCAGATAATAAATTTGATGCATCCTTACTTCAAATGCTGCTGGAGGAAATCAGAAATCTGAGAGTTCAGTTGCAGAGGAGCATCGATGCTAATATTGCGTTACGAGAAAAATTGGAGGAGCAGTTGGGAAGATCACTCAATACCTCTAGTAAGTATGCTTTACTTTGCTTCTTAATACAGAATATCCAGGTATTTCAAATTTTTAGTTAAAGGAATAGGATGGGGTTCAAATCTTTAAAGAAAGGTGGTGTAAAATTCGATGACCTTTTCTTTGAATTGAATGGCTTTTAATGAATTTATTGTGCTTTGCTGTAAATCTGTCGTGGAATTTTTTTGATATCTTGATTTTAATCAAAGTGGCGGCATATATTATCGTAAAAGCTCTGTTAAGCCCCGGGGGACTTAATTAGTTTCTGACACTCCAGAGGGGGGCTTATTCACAAAATCAAATGACAAGGATATATATGATAGCTTTTTAGTTCCCTTACATTATATTTTGCGGATGCAATATACGAGTCAAATACATAAATTCGACACGGTTTTATCTCAAACCATATCAAAATTAACATGCAAACTTGTTTAGCCAAATAAATGGAAAATCGTTGGTGGCCTTTAGAATTTGATATAAGTGGGGGGATTGATAGGGAGGGGGCTTATTTAACATTTTAGCTCAGGGGGAGAAAGGGGCTTATTAGAGAGGGGGCTTAAAAGAGCCGGGGGCTAAACAGAGCTTTTACGGTATCCAGGTGTTCAAATTTTTGTTTGGGCGTTATAAGAAAGAAATAAATTGGGCTTCAAATCTTTGAAAAGGCGGTGTAAAATTCTATTAACTGTTTTCTTTGAATTGAATAGCTTTCATGGAACTCATTGTGCTTTGCTGTAAATCTGCTGTGAAAATTTTTTCATATCTTGATTTTATTCAAAGTGGTGGCATATATTATATTTGACACTGTGATGCCATCAAATCTATAAATTGTAAACCAGAAGGGTTACTGGTTTCTGTCTACTGCCATCATGTAGACCATCACGAACTACGGTTTCCTGAAGATCGTAGCATTTTCTCTATCGAGCTTACGGTGATTTTTAATTTTATTTCAAAACTTGCCATAAATTCTTTCGATCAATAGAAAAACGCTGTAATTCTGAAATAATCAAAATATCGAAGCTACTGCAAATAGAATTATACCAAAGTACCTGAAGTTTCTTTCAAGTCATAAAAGCAAAGAGAAGATGCATTTTTTTTACGCAGTAAGAGAAATGAAGAGAATTTGACGTGTTCTACGTTTACTGGATTGGAGCTGAGTACGGTTAAAAACCCGCGCATAAGAACCTACAATAATGCAAGTCAGCCTGGGTTCTTGAACAATGCATACAATGGATAAGTTCTTATGAAATGGTAGCCTAACTTGACAATTTCAGTCTGTAGGTTTTTAATCCTCTAGATTCTTATACGCGGGTTTTTACTGTAGTAATTGTTTCATTGAAGCCCTAAATATTCGAGAACTGCAATACTGTCTGCTCGGATTTTGAACCAAATAAAAAACTCCGCCAGGCAGATCTATTGATTCAGTCTCCTTCTTTTGTTGATAAGCTCGTGACTTCTCTTAAAAACCACCATTCGCGTGCACAAGGTGACAGTTCGCATGCACAAGGTGACAGTTCGCATGAAGGTGACAGTTTGCGTCACTGGTTTTAGGGCTTTTTTGTTTTGAATTACTGGTTAAGAGAACTTTCTTTTTCTGCCATCGCAGATCATTTTGAATTGTGGTGTTAATCAAAAGAAGCTCATGCCATTGTGTTACAAAATCTGCCCTTGTTAGTGGTGATAAGGATAAGAAAGCGTGATTGTAAGTTCTGTTTAACATTAGATGCCGGGCATAGTTTGCGACCTCAAACCAACGAAGAGCTGCGCTCGTGACTTTTTCAAATTTCATCACAAACCTGACCTGGCATCTGATGTTAGGCAGAATCTAATATAGTATCCATCAGGTTTTAATCGTTCGTAGTGTACCTAATTGTATGTAGTTTAACATTGCGTGTCTTTTCTATTGGCCATGGGGTAGTCATTGTCCTTCGCTCCCCTTGGTATTGTCCCTGTAGTGTTGTACAGTATTAGGTAGGTATAGTAGAATGTAAGATTTATTGTAATATTTTATATGTATGAAAAAAACAGAAAGCGTGATAAGCTGATTTTTCTAACCACACTCTTCTTCCCAGGTTTTGGATCTCTTGTCACTACTGCAGGAGTAGATTCACCTTCGAATCCAAATGCAAAAGGAACAGTTCGAAGAGCTTTATTTGAATCAACGCTATCGAAAGAAGGGGCTGAGAATGATGATGTGAAAAATCAACATGGTAATATCAGGCAGCGATTCTTGTCACTGGAAGCTCCAACCAGAGATATTGGTAAGTTTTTTCGTATTGTGATAATGTAAATGAGATTTTTTCAAGTATTCAATGAAATTCTTTACAGTAACATGCTACTTAAGGCCCCGTCCACACGTATACGTTTACGTTCGTAAACGCATACATTGGTATACGTTAACACCTTGCGTCCACGCGTAAGCGTCGTTTCAGGTTACCCTAAACGCATACATTCAAAAACGCTTTCCAAAGTAGATACTTTTGAAAACGCTGTTTTCCCGTTTACATGTGGACTGTCGTAAACGCATACTTTCGTAAACGATGACGTCATAGACATTGTCTTCATCCATCGCTTTTAGTTGTTTTCACGTTTACATGTGGATGGTCGTAAACGCATACTTCTGTAAAAGGTAACGTCACATCCACCATGTTCATCAATCGTTTTCAATTGCTTTGGCGTTTCAGTGCGGACGGAAAACATTCTATGCGTTTACAAACATAAACGTATACTTGTGGACGGGGCCTAAGACACTATATATGAACTACTTTACGACACTTTACGATTATTGTCATTTATAAACTGATCCCCTTCAGCTTAGTATCAAAGTTCTCCATAAAGGCCGAATAAATTTGTTTTGTAATAGGGTAGATGAAAATAATATCTAAGGTAAAAAATGGGCTGTTCTTCCAGAGGGTCGTGTTTCAGTGTGTTTGTTTTTAGCATTGTTAGCTCAGGTGCGTTTTTAGTCATTTTTTGAAGAGCCTGGGTGTTTAGATTTCTCTTATATTAGCTGGGATATCGTTCCAAGCCTTCAAGGCAGAAAATCCTTTTTTTGCCATGTTCTGTTTGAGCCTTAGTATATGGAGATCCTTACATCCTTACCAATGTTATGTTTGATGGCTAATTCTGATATTTTAATATTTTTCAGAATCACCAGGTTCGAGATCATACTTCATGTCTCCAGCAAGCTTAGCAGCCGTGGTAACCGAAGCAAAAGACACTCAGTTATTTGTACGTGGTAAGCTGGAAGAATACATCATGTTGAAAAACAAGCTTGGAAATTGCTGCCGACGTGTTATTCTCATGCAAGATTATCATGCGGTACTGCAAACACAGAAGCACGTCAATAAATCCCAGGTGTGTATAGTGTACGGTTAGAAGAGGGCCTAACTACTCAAAGAAACAGGCATCTGTGTGGTCTTTCCCGCTTTTTCTTTTCCAGTTCTGACTAGTTTCGCCCACTAGGGCATCTTCAGAGCAACTGAATAAATCTAACAAGTCAACCTGTATTTATAGCAGAAGAGTTTGATTAAAGTTAACTATTGTCCATACAAGGTCCTTCCGGTTGAAGTTTCATCCATCCGAGGCTGTTGTTTAACTTGTTCTTCGTTGTCCTCCGATCTGGGGTCTCCTTGTTGTTGTTGCTGTTCTAATCCCAGGTGTGTAAATTGAGTATGAATTGCTAATCTTAGGATATTATGGATTTCAGAGATTGCTTTGAATTAGATATTCTACCACGGGCTGTTATGTGGCCTACTAGAGATATCATATTAACTTTTCAATGGAAGTTTGATATGTGTAGCATCTCTACTAGGAGCTTATGCACGAAAAACAGTTTTATGTTATCCTGGTGGCATTCAGAGCGACAATCCCATGGAAGAGCATGGGAGGGCATTTTGATGTGGCTGCACTTATTCATCCTCGATACGTAAAACAATATATCTTTTCCTTGATACCTCCAGATAGAATTAAAGCATATTTATTTAGTTTAGTTTATTTTCGAATTTGATTAGTTTCTTTTTATCATGTAATTAGAAGCTACATTTATTTATTCGAATTAAAATAAGATGAGAACAACAACAAGAGAAAACAACACCATAGGTAACAATGAAATTTGGGTCATTGTGTTGTGTAGTACACCACATCCACGTTGCATTAGCGCCAGTGATCCTGACCACCATGAAGAATAAAAAACAAGGAAAATGTACTGTATTGTCTGGGACAATATTTGGTATTCTAACCAACCTTTCATTTGGTCAGATTCCTTATATTTGCTTTACAGCGCGCGCTTGCAATTTGTAAATTATACAGCCTATTTGATTTTTGTCATTGTTCTTACATGATCCCTTCTTCATTAGATGAGTGAGCTGCAAGTTGAAGTTGGTCGAGTATTAGCTGAATTGAATGAATGCTGCCGACTTGTTGACCTGATGTGGACGGAAGAGAATCCTGGCGTACCGGCGGAACCTATTGATAGCTGTTTAAAGGACGAGGTAAATAATATCAGTTGCGGAATTAATTTTCATAAAAGAGCTTTTTGTAAATGGAAAATGATCTTTCACCAAAATCTGTTTTCATCCCTGTATTCCTAAACCATTTCTAAGTTATCAACAAGTTATTCTCACTCGCCAGTGTAACATCTAACTTGCTTTTTCGTGACGTGATGAAATGTAGAAGCCATTTTCATTGGAACTTGATATCGCGGAAAGCAATACGGTAAATTTTAGAGGAAAAATTGTTCAGTTCTTGCTGTAGTGCAGAAGTCTATTTTATTTCGTGGGCCTAAGATTTGGAACCAAAAAAGTTTAGATTCATGGGCCTAAGATTTGGGACCAATTAAGCTTAGATGTCAAACATGCACCCTCTCTTCTTACATTCAAAAAGAAGCCGAAAGAGAAATTGTAGAGGGTAACTTGTTTATTTTTCTTTTGATTTAGATTCGTTTTACTTATTGTTAATACTATATAATTAATACTATTTCAACTGCGCGCCTGGGCTTCCCGTGGCTTAACCAAGGTACATTTTTTATTGTTTTCCTTCATAAGCACTGTAATCGTTGCTGTGTATGTGCTATCGATTCTCTGAGAAGGAAGATTTGTTGCAATGTTTTTTTGTTTTTCAGAATCAACAATTAAAGTCTGAACTGGCGAGTCTGAAACAACGTCTGGCCTATCAAGATAAATTGATCAAGTCGTCTTTGCAGAGATTAGAGGTAGCCAAATTTTCTACCAGAATATGTTATGAATTAATTCTATCGGTCGTGTGTGGTTGTTTACACACAAAGTCTATCTTTATGTTTATCTTTGCACCCAGCCAGTATTAGAATATACTGGATTTGTCTTGCACCGGGTGAGTCAAGAAAACAGAATCCCCGCTTGGAAGGCCACTGCTCCATGAATATCAAAGCAATAACATTAATAACTGTCTTGTTTTATTGCCAATATGTTCAATTAGGTTCAGTAATTTACCCGGCTTTAATTGGCCATTCCTTCCCGTGGAAATGGGAGATCTTCTGCAGAAAGCCTCTTCCAAAAGCCTGCAAAACGGTTGAAAACAATGAGCACATTCTCCTTGGTTTTCCTTCCTAAAAATGATGAAACAGTAAAGGTAACAAAAACGATAGTGTTTATGTTTTGGGCTTTCCTCCATTCCAAAATAGTCCAACTAAACTCATCTCAAAATGATGACACTCATGTATTCATATATTTTGTCCTCTTGGGAGAATGGAATCCCCCTGAATATGTTATTGATACCAAGGGGAAGACTTGTTCATCTTCCGAAGAGGATAGCACTTGCTAAAGCGCGCAGAAGTCATTGCTGTAAGGCCCGTGTAAGGTAGATATGTTAGGGAAATTTGTTCGTGATTTTGGGCACGTTTTGAAGGCTTATTGAAGAGGCTTTCTTGAGAAAATTTCAGAATTTCAGAACGGAGTGGCTGTGAACATGTCTACCATTAAACTGTATATTTGCCGATATCATCGTCTTGATATCCAGGGAGCCGTGACCTTTCAAACGGAGATTCTTTTGATTGATTCATCCGGTAGAATCTTTTTCAAGCAAAGCTGGAAATATTTTGATCAAATTTCATTGTAGCGTGGAAAATTTGGCACATTGAGAAATGTTTCAGTTGAATTTAAAATTGATTGTCTTTGTAGTAACAAGCTGCAACTTCTTTAAAGAAATGCTATCGATGCTATCATTCTTGACACATTCATTTTATTTTTGCAGGAATCAAATAAAGTTAAAGGAGATCTTGAGCAGCAAATATTAGGAAAATGTAAGACTTATTAAATTTCTTCCTCTGCGTCTGCGAATTTATCGCTGATTATTTCCTGAAGCAAAACGTTTACTATCTTTTTGTTGATGCAAGGGCGCCTACCTTGTAGGAACTGTATTTATTCCCAGTACTGTAGAATACTTTGTGTCCCGTGACCCTGTATACGGAGTATCCTAGTACTGTACCGTGACCGAGTACACAGAGTCCGTCTTGTCAAGGTCAAGATGACGTATGAATAACTTTGAGGTTTCAAATTCCGGTGTTGATCTAATACGAGATCAACTGTTATACTAGCTGGCCACAGGGAACCAGACAGCGTGATTTTTGATTGGTCAACACTAACACTACGTTAGACTTTGAATATCCTTGTACACAGATTAACAGGACTGGGTCACAGGACACCAATTACTCTGTTTACTGGGTCACGGGTATAGTACCGGGATTAAACAAACTTCCTACAAGGTAGGGGCCCTGGGTTAATGCAAAAAAATGAAGCATGATCACATGTTTTCTTCAACAAGAGTCACTGAAAATATTTTCAAGAAATCTTTAGTTTAATGGAACTCTTTTCAATCATCATTTACAAAGCAACGACCTCACTCTGGGGGGCAAGATTTGCAGCCTCATACGAGTTCAACTGTTGTCGAATTTCAAGCAATGACGTTTTCCCGAAATTGATAACAAATATTTTTAAATTACAGTGAAAACAACTCATGGGACAATGATAAAAGCAAGTCAAAATTTAGAGGTAATAATTTCTTTGATATGTTCTATTTAGTTACTTCAAATGTGTCTCCCTCCCTCGTCATCATGAATTGAAACAAGTAAGTTTTAAGCAAGTGCGGATAGTTTGAAATTGCCGGAGAACTATAAAATGCTGTTTTTGAAGCAACCACTTATTTTGCCTTTCCTCTGCCATAAATCAGTAACCACTTGTCAGATTGACTCAAAAAAGGTCTCAAGTTCTAACTTGAAGCCTGACCTATGCAACAGTATAGTAACTGAAACAATTGAAGCTACAGCTCCTCCACAGCAGTCACACAAACGGGGCACAATCCTTTCGGACACCCTGTAAACGAGATAATCGAAAGACGGACACGTAGAACAGTTGTATTCTGGCTTGCGGGCTCTCGATAATAAAGAGTTAGTGACGTTGCACGTTTCTCTATGCGTATACTAACCGGTTTTGTGTTGTACAGGAAAATATAAAGCCCGAGGTCTTAGAAGTACAGACCGAGGTTGCGAAGCCTGTGCAACAAGTCCGGGGCTTTTTATTTGCCTGTACAGCTACAAAACCGGTTAGTATGAGTTTTATTACCTGATAGCTTCTAATTTTTAACCTATATCACTTAATTAAACGCATTTTGTTGCTGTTTTATAGCCTAAGTTTGTTGTAAATCTCACAGGCCTAAATCAGTTG
>REGL01000077.1:15659-41699 GCA_004194395.1 Aurelia aurita complex sp. Pacific | reverse complement strand
TAAAGTCAATTTCTCCCCCCCCCCCCCCGCCCCCTGTGCAACATTATTCTTAGAATTGCTTGTTGAAAAAAACTACTTTTTTGGAAACTCTTAACACAGAGAATAATAATATGATCTTGTTTTATTAGACTTCTATGAACAGTATGAAAGATTAATGCAATGCGCATGCGCACTATATTTTAGCACACAGATTTTTGGAATGGCCACAAAAAATGGTTGCAAATCAAACTGGTTTTATTTCCTAAATGTAAGCGCATCCAATTCACTCCACATAAACTTTGAGCAGTTTTGCACACAAACATACTATGAACTGATGTACTCTTCAACGTAGATCATCTAATATGTATAATTATATTAAAAGAGTTTAAACTCAAAATCTTACCAGGTTAATATTTTGGCCACATTTTGTCATGATTTTCCTTAAATTTTCAAGATTCATCACATCACCAGTGAAATCTTCTCCAAAGTCCCAGTTTGCCAGAGTGTTCTTTATAAATCGATCATCATTTATCATTATTCCAAGCTCATTACCCTCATAATATGGGTTCAATGATGATGCAAGCCAATTCCATTTCAAGTTTGGAAATTTTGTTGTAATATGATGGTTTAGGCAAGTCACAAAGGCACCTGGAGCTTCACATAAATGACAGCTTGAGAAACAAGAACTATCATTATCAGTTGGAAAAAGTTCATATGTATTAAGAATGGTACAAAATTTGAGCCATGCTTTAGTGCATAGTTCAGCATTCAATTTCTTCTTGCAGGTCCAAGCCAGGTTTGAGCAAATATTGGTGAAGTTGGTGTGCTTACGCCATATTTGTATATCATAGTCATTCAACATTGATTTGGTATCATTTAGATCTGCTTTCATTTGCCTCAGTTGCATCAACATCTCCTGTAACTGGTTTTTCTTTGAGTCATAAGTAACATCAGTTTGCACTTGCTGCTCGGAATGATTTGCAATATCACTTTGGTCCCCTCCTGTCAAAATTCTCCAGTTTGTTTGGGGGCCACTCAGAAGAAAACACTTTCCAAAAAGTTTCTGCCATTCTCTTTCAAAGCTTTTAATTTTCTTTTGATTCATCTTCAGTCTGCTTGTTTATGGACATCTGCCCTGGATGAAGAGAATTTACTTATTCACGATGTTTGGTTTCAATAAATGAAATCATTGATGATATATCACCAACTCTTTCAAATAACTATAGGTTGACCAGGATTTTCAAAAAATATACAATGGGTTTTTAGCATTTTGCAATTTGATCACTTTTAATGATACACAAGAAATGAAATTGTGCTATGCAGCATGAGAAACTAAAAGCCTTGCCATGTCATGCAGCAGTACACTATTAGGATTACCCTATTGAAACTCTGCAAAACCTTATCAAAGATATGTGATTCTAGACTAGTATGTAGTTTTGCATGAAAAGCATTTGATTACCAGGTGCAGTAGTCTCAAATTAGAAGTATAAGGAGTCATGTGAAAATGTCCGGGAATAAAAACAATTGGTGCTTTGCCTGAATAAGTTAGCATTGTCCCAAATCTCACGTAAGAAAGTAATGTGTCCATGTAAGTACATTGGCTTTGGGGGAGGGGGAGGCATACTAACTTCATGTGATCACTTTGGTAAAAGAGCTCAATTACAGTAGGTGGCAAGGAATAATCTAAGCAGACTAATGACTTGCGCTTTCGGAGCTGAAATTTTAGTTTGCATGTGATCAGTTAAATTCTACCAACCACACAGTGCATTCTTTGAGGCTCTTTGTCAGCATTGGTCAGCATATTTTGATAGAATTTATATGTGGTTGTACTTATGTCTCATTCAATTCCTACCCTGCTTGGGCATTTGCACAAAGCTATTCCCGGCCCCCATGCATTTGACCATACATTTTCCCTGGCCAAGGGCATTGAGTAGCATTTGGCAAGAACAGGAGCTTTTGCTTAGTATACAGTAAAACTGGGAATATGGCATTTTCTCAGTGCCCAGCCCCCACGGCATCACGGCATTTGACCGTACATTTTTCCCCAGCCCCAGCAAGGTATTTGAGCAAGGAATTTTGTTGACCCCAGGCTGCCCATCAGGGCCAGGGGGGGGGGTGGTCAGGGTAGGAATTGAAGCAGACATCATGGACATATTGCCTTTAAAATCTTATTCAAGACAGACATGATACTGAATATTTACGAAAATTCGTCTTGCAAACTGCAGAAAACCAGCCTCACATTTGAGCAGCAGATATTCATTACATTGATTCTTACCTTGAGATAGGTCATCACTGCGCCTTTTCTTATCTTGTGCTTTTTGCCATCCATTTCTGGCCCTGCCTTTTATCACTGCATTCCTTCATTTCATGACATATGCGGCAAGGCCAAACATGGAGCCTATTCTCGTTGTTGTTGTTGAAATTACAAGTGCTGTTGTTGCTGTTACACTTTGCGGACTTGCCAAAAAGTCAAAAACAATTCAACAATGTCATTAAAGACCCATCGTCGCCCAGGGTCCTTTGCGAGCACAAAGAAATTTCATGCTGCCTGAAAATAAAATTTGGCCCAAAAAGGAACCATGGATCCACACTGCAGCAACAGCTAAACTGATAAAACAGTATTAAAGGTCAAATGAAAATCCATCAGAAATCCTTAAAAATCTTTCGTTTTGAAAAATTCTCGCATGCTTTTCGGAAAGAGTGAAATGCCCCTCGGTTTTATCGGTTCAACTACTGCACTTTGGATATATAATTTCTGCGAGAAACAAACAATTTCAGATGTTTTTAACCTAAAGTTATCAATAGACACCTTTTCACTTCACGGTCTCGTTTTGGAAATTTTTGAAGTTTCTTTATACGAACCTTCTGGCCACAGATTTGGATTCAGGACCCAAAGTTTAGTCAAATTGCAAATTCCTAGAGTTTGCGATTTTGATTTTAGGAAGATAATAAATTTGAGATAGATTTGACCGACCCTTATGAATTCTCAAATTCTAAATACCGTAAAAGCTCTATTAAGCCCCGGGGGACATTTTTCAGTTCATTTTGCACCACATTTTGTGGTTTAAACATGCAATTTTTACGAGTTAAATACATGCATTCAATAAATGGAGAATCTTTGGTAACCTCTGCAATTTGATACAAGTGGGGGGGGGGCTTAATAGAACTTTTTACGTTACTAAGATTATGAATATTTCAAGTTAAACTAAAATTTGGGTGCTGAATGTAAATCTCAGATCAGAAATATCATACGAAGCAATCCAAAGAAATTTAGAAAAAATCCAAAAAGGAGGCCACATTTGTTTGATGGTCTTGATTTTACCGCTGCTTCAGTTTGGTAAACGAAAGGAGAAACAATGAACTAAGGAAGCACAAGGTAACTAAAGATCTGATAATAAAATGATATATAGCTACAGGGGTACAAAAATAAAAACAATTCATAATTGTTTTTCACACTGGATTATGGCAATAGGAACATGCGATCAATGTCTTGCAAAGAACTGATCTTTTTGCTCGGTCCTGTCTAGCCTGAAAAAAGAAATTAGAATCAGACATTTCATAAATATTTCAAGAAATGTTCTCCATAGATTAAAAATTGATTGAATTACACTAAACTTCTACAAGAATCTCTTAAAAAACAATTGAATTCTTAGATCGCCAACAAATGAGGAAATTCGAGCACTGGAAAAATGTCTGCCCTGCTCTTACATCCGTGTCTACGCGGCCAGGAAATATTTNAGTTGCTTTCAAAGTATTACGTTCGTTACGTCGTCCTAAGGTGGACTATTGAAAAACCCCCCCCCCCCCCCTTCTCTGAAATATTTGCCTTGAACTGAAAATGATCAACGACAAAGTTGTAAGCAAGATACCTTTCTTGCAAGATTTGCAGCAATTCTTTGTCATCCAAGTTTTACTTTTACGACAGTATCCACGGTCTGCCCAAGACCGACACTTTTTGTTCTTGTCCGTACAGTTGTTTTTGTTGCGCCATGCTACAACAAGAAGTCAAAGGATGTACGTATTAATCAGTCAGTCGATCAATCAATCAATCAATCAATCAATCAATCAATTTAGGCGTGCTACGCTTACAACTGTACAGCGCAGTTTTCCTTTAGAAAAGCACGCTTCTCGGAAGGGCCACTCTTTAGAACCAGCAGGAAATTTCTAAACTGCCCTGTTTTTATGCAAATGTTCTATTCAAATTTGGGAGAACGGGCCTAAACCACTTGGTTCTTCTGCAATTCGGGCTAAATATCAATCTCATAATTCTTTTTCGCAGGGAAGTAATTCAAAATGGCCCAAAATCATTAGTTTTTAGATGAGAAAGGCCCCAAATCAAACTGAGCCAAAACCAAAACTGGCCTAAATTAAAGTGAGCCCAATCAGATTACAACAGGCAATGATGACGACAGACCCAGATGAAAATAGGTCCAAGAAACAATCAGAATTCAGTGAAATTACCTACAGTGAAGCTTGAGACTGGACGCTAGGTATTTTACTTTTTACTGCTAAAAGGGTTAATGCTCTACCCCCCGAAGTTAGAAGTTCACAATACAGAACTGTTTTTATAAACATTGTAAATAGGCATCAACAATATTTTTCAATTATTCGTAAACTGTCAATTTGCAATTTTGTAAGATGTTACTTTTAATTTAACTTATAGGACAGGATTCTAGTGGTGACAAGTGATTTTTGCGTTGATAGATAGTATTGTAGTAAAATTCGATTTAATTATTATTCATCATTGAGTTAAAAGGGCCACAGCAAAAAAGCATCTGTTTGAAAATGCACTTAAAGAAAAGATACACCCGAATAAACGCACATCTGAATGAAAATGGACAAACATAAACGCTCTCAATCACAACTGAACAAACGAAGTAATGATACATATAAGACATATTATTACCACTGCGACAAGAGACGCAACAGCTCCTCCACATATACGTTCTGCGCTGAGGACTATCACACTGCCCAGCTCTGACTCGTCGACTGCAATCACCTCTATAGTCTTGGCATCTTCCCTGTCCTATTGTATAAAACAATGAACAACGTTACATATACCGAGTGATTCAAAACGAATTTAACACGTTTGGCGGGCTGTGAAATAGAAAGTACGTTGCCGATATTCAAAAATTAAATATTTATCTGTCAGTCAAAGGCTAACTTAGATGTGAAAATTTTGCTTGGTAAAATCACTCATCATTTAAATCAAGAAATTAGGAAAATTCATGTAAGATGTTTATATGGGAACGAGAATTCCACATTCGATTCTGGTCCATTATTAACTTGCTATTGAAATTTAAAGTCTACTTCTGAAACTGATAATTACATTGAATTTAAATTTCAATGGCAAGTAAATCATGGACCAGAATGGAATGTGGAATTCTCGTTCCCATTCAAACCCCTTACCAGTAGTTTTCTAATTTCTGGGTCTAAATGATGAGTGATTTTACCAAACAAATTTTTCACATCTAAGTTATCCTTTGACTGATAAATCAACTTTTTATTTTGGAGGTCAGCTGCATACTTTTTAATCCACAGCCCGCCAAACATGTTAACTTTTTTTCAATCACCTGGTATGTCGCTTCAAATCAACTATTCTAAATGACACAAAAGATGTAAAATGCATCATTTAGATTCATGCTGTCGTTGTGCATCGAACGCAAAACCACACCTTATACTCCCCAACACACAAAAATGCTTGGATTATGCCCTAAATTTGCAAGATTCAACGAATGCTAAAGAAAGATGAAAAAGGTGAATTATGAAGATTCCAATATACCTTTGCAAGATTTGCAACAATTCTTCCACATCCATTGTTTATTCTTTTGACATTCTCCTCTGGCTGCCCAACTTGGACATTGTGTTGCACTGTATGAATCTCTACAGTCGCCCATTGCTAGAAAAGAGAGTGAAGCTATCACAGGCTAATACATCTTAGCAAGCAAAGGTTATCTTTACTTCAGGGTAAAAAGGTGGGTGTAAAATTGTATGACCTATTTCTTCTGATTGAGTGGCTTGAAAGAAACTGCAGATACTTATCTATAATTCTACCGTTGAACTTTTCAGGAGTTTTGAATATTTTTCGAAATTACAGCGTATCTTACACTCATTTGAGGATGCGACGTCATCAAATTTCTAAATCATAAAACGGAAGAGTGATAGACATTTGCTTGATACCATATTGTAGACATCCATAAACTATGGTTTTCTTCGAAATTATTTCATGGTGCATCAAACAGTTTAGAAACTACGATGGTTTTAAAATATTTTAAATATTTTCTTGAATTCTTGAAAAAGAAAAAACACTCTAATTCTGAAAATATTGAAGAGTTCAGAAAAGTCCAACGGTAGAATTATAGAGAAATAGCTAACGTTTCTTCGAAGTCATTCAGTTAAGAGAAATAGGTCAGTGAAATTTAAACCAACCTTTTTAAAGATTTGGAACCTATGCTATCTTAGCAGCAATTGATTGGATATGTTTCAATAGAACACTCAGATAGATGGATATGTTTCGACGTTCAGAAAGGGGTCTTGGGAGAACAGCAACTCTCTAGTAAATAGTACACTTATCAATTGAGTCAAATGCTTCCCTGTACTCTTTGATTTGAATGATGTCGTTTCGGTCAACCATCACTTCGGCCTGTTGAGCAAGGTTTATCACAGGAATACGAGGGACTCAAATTGCTGACAACAATCTGGTAAATGACTGTCACTTGGCTCCTACAAATGAATACTGACGAAAGCCTGTTGGTTTAGCTTCACAGTAACAGTGAAGAAACAATTACCCAAAAAGCCGAAAAGATGTCCCATATGGCCTAAACGCCTCGTAAAAAAATACGAACTTTCACTTCAACTCGGACCTCATATTGAAACTGCTTCAGCGGGAAAATATTCGCCATTTGTTCGTTCTGTTTATCAGAATAAACGAACAAGGTGGAATGAAATATACTGTAGTTCTATGATATTTACATCGGCAAGCCAAGCAGCACTTTTTCATCATGTATGCAGTATACAAGTGACAATATCCAACTTTTGACAACGATCCACAATTTTTGTCACGATTTCTGCAGCCTAAAAAACAGAAACAGTCAAGTTAGAAGCATGCCTTGCGTGAGCTTAAGGGCACACACTGATAGGTAACGTGGTTATATTTCGATAGATTTTCCCGTTATTTTTTGCTAACGTTCGTAATTGGCCTAGCCACGTAGATAAATAGACGTAGACTGCATTGGTGCAACTATACAAAGCTGTACAAGAAAATAACGTCATCAAGATAGAATTCAATCATCAAGGCTTGATAACGGGCTATGCTCCAAAGGTCGTGCTCACAGTATTTCAGTGCACATCAAAGTGCTGAAATCCTACCATATTAACTTGTTTAACTAACTTTAAGGTAGGAGTAGCGATTAAAAGGACGAAAATCATCAGTCAAGACTGATAGCGGGAGCAGGAGATGCCACAGCGAAGAAGAAAGAAAGAGGAGCGAAGACGTGGAGGACAGGAAAATGATGCATTTTCAAATGTTTTGATTACCCTCTACAACGATCGGTGGTTTCGGCTTGGTTGGTGGCTTGGGTTTGGGCTGTGGCCGTGGGCGTGGCTTGGGCTTGGGTTGCGGTTTTGGCTGTGGTTTCGGGCGTGGCTTCGGTTTCGGTTGAGGATTCGGGATCTTATCTGGATCTGGTAATGTCGTTGATTTTCCACACTCGCCATTTTCAATCAAAATATCATCAATTGCAATGATTGACTCTTTATAAACCTTCCCTGAAGCTTCGAAGAAGAACTGCAAAAAAACAAATTGCAAAAATAAAAAATAGTCCCATAAATAAGATAATTTGTTTTTCTGCGATCTTTGAACGAAACTCAGTTTAATTATGTAATGACTAAAATAACATGCCAAGATGCAAAATACAATAAACGAATTGGGCATAACCCATAACCCTTCATCACCAGTGATGAGAAATGGAACGCACAGGGCAGTTATAACGGAACGCACTACTAATAAAGGGTTATGCCCATATATGTAGGAACCGGAGGCACTGGGGGCATGTGCCGCCCCCAAGATTTTGCATTTCCTATGTGCAGCGGACCCTAAGACTAAGATTTGAAAATTGACCGTGTTACCGTGTTTGGCTCTAACTTTCAAACATACACTTGCAATTACCGTATTTGATTGCAAGCTACCTTCGCTTGTACCTTAGTTTTCCGTTTGTATTTAAACATTCCGTTTATTTGTAGTAGCAGTTACGTGTAGTTTTATGTGGGTCATTAATTATTTGTAGAATTGCCACAGGGTAGACATTGTCTTTCGCTCCCTGTGGCATCGTCTCTGTAGTATTGTAGCGTAGCTTGTAACTATTGTAATTAGTAATATTATTGTAAATTCTTAATGGAATAGAAAAAAAGGCTAAGCCCTGAGTGGATAAATTGGGGAACAAAATCAGAGGAGAACCAAGGGAAAAGACGATTGCTGGGAATTAAGTTCAGGTCGACCCCGTAAAAACATAAGCTTACATGGATGAAAATTTACGCAGTGACAGAAATTATTGGACAGTAGTGAGAGCAGCCGACAGTGATAGTAGTTAAAATGATTTCACACATACACACCTGAAACGTTCCTGGCATAAGCAAAGATAGCTCTGCATGCTGCCAACCTTTTCCTTGGTGCCGTTTCTTGTAGAATGGGAAATTGTGCCATTGCCCTTGACTTGTCTTCACAAAGACATCCAGAGTTCCCACAGCCTCTCCATTCATGCAGTAAGCAAAAGAAATGCATTTTTTCCCTGTCATTTTGTGACTAACAAGTGTTGCCTTCGCATTCCATGTGTAACGTGAACCTTGCTTCACGTACAAATAGGATCCTGGGAAAGATTAAAATCAATTTGAACTGCAGGGCTCAATCCAATACAAGACTACCCAGCACAATAAAATTTCACGAATTCAAGCAAAATTTAAGGAATAACATTAACCCAATGTGCCCTACGAGCGATAGCATTGGGGATAAGAAACGTTTTATTTTGGCTCATATAATCTGCATAATGCAGGCTACATAATGCAGGTTACATGATGCAGGTTGCAGGGTATGATTTGCGGCAAAGGACTGTATGGCTGTACTAATGGGTTATGACGCAAAGCTGCAACCATGACCTGCATAACCGACATAACCTGAAACCAGCATAACCTGCAGCTTGCATTATGCAACCTGCAAAATTCAGATTACACCACTTGCTTTTTGTTGCTCTGCCTTTTCTTTGAAATACTAACAAGAGATCTGCTTGGTGGAGTTTTTAATTTATCACGACTATTTGGATATATAGATATTTCACACGATTTTCAATTCAGATTTTATTGTGCAGAATGGTGATAAAGACCTTCCCAATGAAATTTATTAAAGTCATGCTTCTGTTAACTCTACCGGGTGAGTCAAAAAAGTTTACCCGTTTGGCGGGCTGTGAAATAAAAAGTAAGTGGCCGATATTAAAAACTAAAGTGTTGAAGATTGAAGGAATCAAAGAAAGTGGCTTGAAAGAGAGAGAGAGAGGCCTAAAAGGGAGGGACAAAACCAAATAGAGCTCTATGATATTTACCTCTTCCATCGGTATGATCTTCCACAGGTCCAGAAGTAGTCATTTGTCGTCCACGTCCTGTTTGCCAGTCAAGAGAATCTTTCTTGCCTTTTACGTTTGTCCACATTCCAAGTCCATTATTGAAGTTTGTGAAGTATTTATCTGTAGAAAAATGAGAGAGGAGCCAATTTTAAAGAAATTTTTTCAGCTTCTTCCCTGTGAAAGAGAATGCTTTGAAAGTTAAAAGTAAAGAATACGATGGGCCTGAACAGAAGGGACATAGAAACGAGAAAACAAAATAAGGTTTCATGCAGATCCTACCGTGATAGTGATTCGGGATTTAAGGTCAGAATCCACTCAAACGGACCAGTAGAGACGCAGATACGATGAGAGAACTGGGCCACTATCAACCCCCATGGCAAATGGCAAACTTCAACTTACTTCGTCGGCATGTTTTTAATAGGCATTTCTCTGTATCAGTCTTTGGTCCGCTGCAACTTTTTCCTCCATATGCGGGTGCAGGTGCATTGCATTTCCTTGAACGAGTCCTAGTACCCTTGTCGCATATTCTTGAACAAGATGCCCAAGGTCCCCATTGTCCCCAAAATCCATCAACAACTTTATCTGAAAGAAAACAACGACAAGATAGGACTCAAGTCTTTAAAAAAGCTGATGTAAATGGCTATTAGACGCAGGAACCAGGGAGGGGCACTGCACTGGGAGCACTTGCCCCCAAGATTTTGCAACTACAATAACAAAGTGCCCTGTTTGTTTTGGGAAATGCCCCTTTGGACCTTTAGCTTTTTTAAAATTAAATAATCCTATTTACATCTCGACTATACAAATAAATAAATAAATATAAAAAATTCTAAATTATTTACAAATGTCTTACACAATCTACAGTTGCAATTCCTAAATTGATTCTTTTTTGTTTTCCGCTTAAATTTCGTCAAGGTATGAGACTCTTTTAGTTTTAGTGGGAACGAATGCCAGAGTTTGTGTCCAATGTACCGGATTGTCTCTATACCAAAAGCAGGGATACAAGGAAAGTCAGGCAGCACAATATCTTAAAGCACATGTAATTAGAGTATGAAAAAGTATTGACGTCATCATCATTACCATTATCATCAATTTACAATTCTTAAAAGTAAAAGTTTTGAAAGAGGATAAAAACAGTTAAAGACAGTATACCTGTGCAATGAGATTCAGGACACTTCTGAGGTTTGCCTTGAACGCCATTTCTATCAGCTCCAGGACACATGGATAGACTTTCTCTCTTACATATTCGGTGTTTGCTACGAACACAGCCATAGCGCCAATGTTTCATACATTTAGACCAACCGGACCAATCTGTCCATACTCCTCCGCTCTTGTCTAGAGAAGCAAACGACACATCAACAAGCGCCTTTTACCATGGGTAGTTAGACACTGCTGGTGTGCTTATACGGAGGAGCGCTGGATGTATCTGCGGAGGAAATATTGTTTAGTACTGCGGAGGAGATATCGAAAGAACGAAAATTATTTCCTCCGCAGTACTAAACAATATTTCCTCTGCAGATACACATTATCCAGCGTTCCTCCATAGAAGCACACCAGCAGTGTCTAACTACCCATGCTTTTACACTGGTTCACGGCTGGGTGGGGGCACTATGGATATTTTGGGTACGGGGACGTGCAATCAGGAAGGGTACCGTTCTCACGATTTTAAAATGAGAAATGGTGATAATATTCGCAATTTTGGTATGAAGAAATGTATCAATTTGTTACAATTTTCTTATGAAGAACGATATCTACTTCAGCATTTTGAAGAAAAGAGAAACATTTTTGAGAAACTGGTATAGGGTCCGGTATATGTCTTTTATAAATTAGTACAAGGTCGGGTATATTCTTCAAACTTCAATTCCACGTCCATGATCAAAATTTTGGGCTTTAAGGATTCTGAAAAGAACCATTTTTATAGAATTACCCTGTGAGATTTGACAAAACTAAAAAGATTTTTAATTCTCACACAAATTTTCGATTGTAAGACACAGATAGATGAACACAGAAGAAGAAGAAACATAGTGCTTTCAACGTTTAATTGATGCTGAGCATGCTTTAGTCAACAAAGGATTGGATGCATGTTGCAAAGGTTGTTGATTTTTGGACGAGTTAAATACGTAGTCAAATCACAAGAGTAGCTTAGGCCATTCATCGTAGCTTAGGCCATTGAAATCACCCTGGTGCTCATGATATACCGTAGAAAAAGATCTGCTTACCATTACAACGAGTCAAATCACAAGAGTAGCTTAGACCATTCGTCGTAGCTTATGCTATTGAAATCACCCTGGTGCTCATGATATACCGTAGAAAAAGATCTGCCTGCCATTACAACGAGTCAAATCACAAGAGTAGCTTAGACCATTCATCGTAGCTTATGCTATTGCAATCACCCTGGTGCTCATGATATACCGTAGAAAAAGATCTGCCTGCCATTACAACGAGTCAAATCACAAGAGTAGCTTAGACCATTCATCGTAGCTTATGCTATTGAAATCACCCTGGTGCTCATGATATACCGTAGAAAAAGATCTGCTTACCATTACAACGAGTCAAATCACAAGAGTAGCTTAGACCATTCATCGTAGCTTATGCTATTGAAATCACCCTGGTGCTCATGATATACCGTAGAAAAAGATCTGCTTACCATTACAACGAGTCAAATCACACGAGTAGCTTAGACCATTCATCGTAGCTTATGCTATTGAAATCACCCTGGTGCTCATGATATACCGTAGAAAAAGATCTGCTTACCATTACAACGAGTCAAATCACACGAGTAGCTTAGACCATTCATCGTAGCTTATGCTATTGAAATCACCCTGGTGCTCATGATATACCGTAGAAAAAGATCTGCTTACCATTACAACGATACATAGTCTTGATCTTCATGATATCATACTTCGACAATTCTGCGCCGCCAAGATTCAGGTAGGGGTCATGTTTTGCTTGTATGGTGACTTTTCCATTTTTTGCAAATGACTTACGACCATAGTGCATTATGGACTTGTAGTCATACGGGGCATTGAAGCTTGTATCTGAATCACTTTTATCGAACTGGCTTGCCATGCCTGAGGTAGGAAAGGAAATTTTTCACACCAGTTAAATCCTCTAATACCTCATTCACACCCACAAGTTAAACCAGCCTAAACTAAACCAGATGGGTTCCAATTGGTCAATGCAACAAATCTAATGCGTTTGATTGGTTGATATTTAACATGGTTTGGACAAAGCTGGTTTAACTGTGTCATTATGAATGGGGTATAACTTCATGCAAAAAATGACGTCATAATCCAATCCTACAAAACAGTTGATAACTCGAAAATATGACTGACAATAACAACAGTCAGTGAGTGCTGTTTATTCTCGCATGAATGTAGTCAACATATTTCCATGAGCTGCATTCCCTGTTTAAGTTCAAAGGACAACTTTGGGGTTGGTATTCGCGTATCTAGCCTTAACCACAATTTCCTTCTCTTGTCTTTCGAACCCTGAATCGTGGCTAGTGTCCATAGAAATCTGAGGAAAAATGAAACCAACCAACCGCAACGACATTTGGCCTAAATCATTAAAGGGGCTCCGTCGTCAAAATGTAAACAGAACGATGATTTTTGCAGTTTTTTGAAAGGTGATATCACACAGCATTTTGGTATTTTTTTCAAAATGAAAGTTGCTGTTTGGGCATTAAACATTCATATCTTCTACGATTGTTCGGATATCAGTGGATTTTTAACGGTCACTTTTTGGTGGCTTGGGTGAAGCCACCAAACAAACTGCAGAGAACAACGTGTGAGTTTACGGATTTGTTTACTGTTTGACGACTGAGTGCAGGGAAAAGTCATAATCAACACGAATATCTATGCAGCTTCGCAGTAATAAGTTATCAAGCGAATTTAAACACTATTTTTATCATCCAAAAAAGCTATCTGTTTGCATCTATAGCAATTTCAGTACAGGTCACCTGTGAATAAGGCACTGCCTTATGCAATAAGTTAAGCATGACCACCACTGGCAGTAGTTTTGGTCGGCAATCAGTGTCTTTGTCTAATGCATAGACTCATTCCAATAAAGTCTCTTGTTTCGCTCCATGTCATGAGTCTATCTAATGCACATGCTCCCTAACGATAAAGCATGCGCAGCAGACAAGCGCGCTGGTCACCGATGCCCTGCTGCAAGTGGAGGTCAGCCTTTAACACTTATGTTGCAAGCAACTTACCTGCCTGTATATTCTGGCTGAAAATCTTGACATAGTTATCTCTGTCATCTCTGGCTTGCTCATGAGGGAACCCTAAATCAGCACAAGAATCAAAACAAATTAATCATTCAATCAATCAATTATACAATCAATCAATCAATCAAGCAATCAAGCAAGCAATCAAGTAATCAATAAAATTTCAATTTTGCTGAGTGTTTCAAGCGTATGAAATATGAATGAGGTTCGTACCTAATGCATGTATTATTTCATGCTGAATAATTGACTTGACAACACAGCCATTTCCAAGACTAACCCCAGTTTCCCCTCCAGCATATCGTACTCCAAGACCTGAAAAGCAGCTAAAGAGAAAACAAAAAATTAAAGGAAACATTGCAATTTAATTAACTCTACTTGAACCGGAGAGCGTTTCCTCATAGAATTTTCATACTTACCGCGTCCATTCTATTTCAATCAACTTTGTGGTCGTAATGTCATCAAATTGCTAATCGTGATTCAGAAAAACTACAGACTTCTGCTTATCCCCTGTTGTAGACATAATAAACTATGGTTTTCTTGAAGATTGTACTGTTGTTCCTCTACAAGCATTTACGATAATTTAGGTTTTTTCGAAATATTTCATGAATTCTTTAAATCAAAAAAAAAACNCAAGACCTGAAAAGCAGCTAAAGAGAAAACAAAAAATTAAAGGAAACATTGCAATTTAATTAACTCTACTTGAACCGGAGAGCGTTTCCTCATAGAATTTTCATACTTACCGCGTCCATTCTATTTCAATCAACTTTGTGGTCGTAATGTCATCAAATTGCTAATCGTGATTCAGAAAAACTACAGACTTCTGCTTATCCCCTGTTGTAGACATAATAAACTATGGTTTTCTTGAAGATTGTACTGTTGTTCCTCTACAAGCATTTACGATAATTTAGGTTTTTTCGAAATATTTCATGAATTCTTTAAATCAAAAGAAAAACACTGCAAATCTCAAAACAACCAAGATATAAGAACTGGGACTTTGTATTGAGTAGACATAGCAAAGTACCTAACAACCTGACGGTTGAGATTGCGAGAAGAATGTTTTGGGCCTGGGAACGAGCTAATTCAAAAACATTTATCAATCTGTTTAGATTATTTTGACGCCTATTCTTGCCACTGCTAGTGTAGGTATGGAGCTGAAAAATCAAAATTTGTGGTGGCCAATCAAAATTTGATTGGCCACCACAGTTTAAAGTTTTAATCATCCATTTTGCATCAAATGAACTCTACATGCTCTTATTTGGAAACAGGTCACTAGAATATCTTGAAGCGTTGGCGGTTTTCTCGAAATCAACGCCAAATAATAAAGTTATATACAATTCGATTGGTCACGAAGAGCACTTTCATTTGATGTATAGTTTGGTTCTATTAGCTGACATCAGCAAATTTGGATATTCCTGACGTGATCTATTGTTATCACGTCGTGTTCCAGAATTGATTGGTACTTACCCTTTCCCAATATAAAACTTCAACCAAAATCTATCTCCAGATCTTTTTCTCCGAAACTTCAAACAAGTCTTTGATTCAAGATCCCTCATTGCTTTTTCGATTTTTTCTAAAATATAGAAGATTCTTATATATATATATATCATTATTGACTAAGATGAACAAAAAGAAAGACGAACTCAATACCTATTCCGCTGATCATTAATTACTAGTATTCACCACGACCGTCACAAGAAGCCCAACTGATTAATCCTCGTCAGGTTCACTCCTCAGTAAGAGTTGTAACTATGGCAATCTGGAATTCTTCGAGATAGATCCCTCTCTCTCTCTTATCCTTGTTCGTTAACTTTTGGGCATTTTCTATGACAGGGAACGGGGAATCATTACCCTAATTCTGTGATTTCTGGGAGATATCGCAAAAAGAAGGATCGTTCAGAAGATCTTGAAAAAGTACAATCAATTGATACTCTCATATATAAGGCATTCACTTGAAAGGATTGGTTAACTGTTACCAAAACTTGTCAATCTATCGTTATATCGTAGTAATATACTGATATAAGACAACTTTGATAGTGCTCTTGGCTCATTTCTGTGCATCTTTTCACATTATTTACCGACTTTAATATCAATATTGATAATCCATATTCATTTTGGAACCCTTCTTGAAAACTCTATGAAACTTCTTTCAAAAGGAGCACCTACGTCCCAGCCCTTGGGTGAATTACTGTACTCCATGTAATCGCACGCTACATTTCATCTTTCTTTACCGAGGCAGCCCTGTCGGCAGGGCCACAGCCCTGCTTATGTAATTTAATCAGGCACTTAGTTTTTTACAAAAAGGACACGCGTATGATGAAAAGAAAGAGTGAGACCCCTTTTACATTCTACTGGTACAACTTTCGCTTCGTAACTAAAGTATAACAGATCAACGTTTCGTTTACATTGCTCATGGCTGCTAAACAATAACATTTTTCTTCTTTCTATCTTTAGAGTGACTTTGTTCTGGTCAGTGTACGCTCTTGAACCGTAACAACTTTGCAGTGGAGCAAAGCTGTACCGATACAGTGTCAACCTGGTCTAAAACTAGACTTATTACATGAATCCTTGTTTTCACTCCATTCTCCCAACGATACCCCCACAATACCCATTCCGCTTCAACGAAGTTTTAGCGTGGAAATTCCATTCAATGGAGCAAAACTTAGACGAATGTCATCAGTCTAGTGTATAAAACTTACTAATAGATTCAGAGGAGTGTCCTGAGAATATATATGGCAGAACCCTCGATCTCCAATGCCTCCTAGGCCAGTCTCTCATATAAAAATCTGCGTCTTTAGGTAAGGGAATTATTCTTCTTGCATCAGCTTGAACCCGCACTGGATCATCATATATAACCATATCACCCTGGAGGATTGTTGGTTGTTGTACTGAAAAAAATGACAGAAATATATATTAGCAGAGTGTTTTTCCAAGAGGGGCAGGGGTGGTACTTGGTAAAACCTTAGACGTGCGAGGTCGGAGAATGCTCCGAATGCTCACTTGAGCAAAAGCCATGACAGCCATGGGAAGAGAGCCATCCGTAGGCCCAAAGTATATTTCATACATTCCTGTTGATAGAGAATCACATAAAACAAATTTCATAATTACTGTTACTGTTACTTCTCTGTCGATTCTTCCTACGTTTTGGTTATCTTTTCAAAGAGGGGCATTTTCACACATGGTTCTTTGCAGGTGCACCGCAATTTCAAACAGTCTGAAAATCAAATTTGGTCGAAACGGCAAATATGGATGCTTACTACAGTAGTTAGACTGGCAGAACAATTACTGATGTCAAAAATTTTCTATGAGTTCAACTACAGAGGCAAAATTTGAATTTCAGACAATATAAATTGCAATGTGCCCGCAAGGAGCCAGGGTGACAAAAATATGAGAAAAAACGCTCCAAAGATAGGCCGTATTTTACCTGATCTTCCAATACCGGAATCTGACAATATCCTCCCCTTTGTCCTTGTTTGATTCAAGATGATATCAAATACATTAGGTTCTGTGGGAAATGAAAAGAAAGATTAGCAACCATGTCATTTGTAACTGGAGAAAGGCGTTTACTTGCATCAGCGACAGGACGCCAATGAATGTGCAACCATTTGAAATCAATTGCCAATGGAGGATGGAGAGCCAAAAATGGCGCTGAGCGAGCTAATTGGGCACAAGCTGGATAAAATACAATTGGGGAAGAGGTTGAGGTTTCACCAGAGTTTAAACTATCCTTCTGAGAACTACTGTAATTGGTGCAAAAATGAACTATGTGAATAGTTTCGTTATTCGAAGATCAATCTATAATCTATTTTCAGAGTTCTCTAAATCTATTCCGCGCTAAAAGAACATAATTACTTCTCTGCGGGAGCTTAAGTAACCAAGAGGTCGCTGGCAAAGGAGACGCGAGAGGTAGGTAGATGCATGGGTAGTTAGACACTGCTGGTGTGCTTCTATGGAGAAGAGCTGGATAATATGTATCTGCGGGGGAAATTTTTTACAGTACTGCGGAGGAGATACCTGCGGGGGAAATTTTTTTATAGTACTGCGGAGGAGATATCTGCGGGGGAAATTTTCATAGTACTGTGGAGGAGATATAATAGTTTAATTAATATTTTCGTCCTTTCGATATCTCCTCCGCAGTACTGCAAAAAAATTTCCCCCGCAGATACATAATATCCAGCGCTCCTCCATAGATGCACACCAGCAGTGTCTAACTACCCATGGTAGATGTAACAATTTCGTTTCTCCATCGCAGCGTAAATGCATACCTTCAGTTTCTGGAGGTCTTGTCGGTCGATCATCAAGATCAAAATCTTCTTCACAATGGTTGAAACCAAGAAATGTAATCAAAAGCAACAACACGCAGAGATATGGTCTTGCCATCCTTCAAAACAAAAAGCAATGTAAAAAATTCCTGAAAGCAGAGCAAAAGTAAGCTTCATAAGACATGGTAGAAAAGGAATATACACCCCTCGCTTCATAACTTGCCTCTACAAGTCTCACAAAAAGCATTTTACGCATGATTAAAGAACTTTCCAGTAAATAGACAGTTTACTAGAAAATAAGAAACATTAAGATACCTTCGTTGAGCCTTATAAACAAAATAGAAAGGGAATTTAAAAAAACTGTCCTTCAACGTTGTAGACATAAAAGAGACAGTCGAACCAATATTTAGCTGTAGTTATTTAATGTATTTGTTTAGTTAAAATGTTATTGTATGTAGTGGAATTTTAAAATTATATGAACTGAACTGAACTGTACTGAACTAAGCAAATTAAATTTTTGTCCCGACTTTGATGACGACTTCGAGGTATTTTATATCCGATATATTAGCAATTTTCGCATAGCACTGATCTATTTGATACAAGAGCTTTTAACTTGAAATACACGTTTTTTCTTTTATAAGAAACTGGTTTATAAGAAACTAGTACCAGGATGGCACAAAAATTAAGAAACTCTAGTACTATGCTTGAGAATTGCTAAGAAACTTTTAAAGCCAAACACAAGGAAATCATGGGAAAATTGTCGTTGAGCCTTTATATTTTAGTAATATTCATGACAGATTTATGTTTTGAATCAAATAGAACTCTACTTCTCGCCAAAAATTGTGCTGTCTGTCAAGAAACGAGTACTTGGCAGTGCTCGTTTCTACATGCATCCTAAATGCATCCAAAAAATAAGAAACACATTAAGAAACTTTTAGTACTAAAAAGCTGAAATTTTCGCGTGAAATTAAGAAACTTTTAGTACTATGGGCTTATCCAAGTTTCTTATAAAAGAAAAACGTGTATTATGCTATAATTAATATGTTTTAAAAACCAAGTAAAATTGATGACAATGACAATGAGTTGCTTGAAAACAATTAAAAAAAGGTGAAACATGTGAATAGCATGGCACACACCTTGCACGTTGTCTCCTTGACTTCGCAAAATTCTTCTGGAAATGAAAACTTCAGTTTGACTTCATAAATGGTAGGTGTTTGTCTTTCACAGTTGTGGTTGCTTGTGAATGACGCAAATCATCACCTGCTAGCAAATGCTCTATTGTTGGGACACAGTCCCACGCTTTACCCACACCAAAGGTGTACAAGCGCCACAGTTATATGTCTAAATCTGCGGCACTGCAGCTTGTCACGGCCTCTGAACCTCGAACCGTTTGTACACTCCCATCTAAAACGCATTAGTGATAACCGGGCAATAAGAAAGGACAAATTTGATATCTTTACTTTGATATAGACTGATAGGGTGGCGCCAGGGGAGGGCTAGGGGGGCTACAGCCCCCTCATCGGAAGCATCTAGTCCCCCCGTCGGAGGACATTTTGGGTTCTTGTCGGAGGAAATTTGGCAAAATGACGTATAAAAACTGCATTTTCTAGCCATTTTAGCCCCCCTGTCGGAAGCTCTAGCCACTCTGTCGGAAGATTCCTGGTGCCACCCCTGGACTGATTACATAGTCTCGGCATCGCTCATTGAATTGGATGGTTATAATAAAAAAATCAGATTAAAAATGTTGAACGAACACAAGGAATTACGTTGTAAGTCTAACGTCGATACCCTTTCTGCGAAAAGGTCAAGGTCCGACAACTGTAGATAATAGCATCAAGAGAACCGATTCGATTTGAATGAATATCGATACAGTATACTTGCAGAAAGCCTAAAACAGACGAAAAAGAAAGTTAGAAGACCGCCCACTACATGGATAAAATTGATAGAAAAAGACTTATCCTCAATAAACATCAAAATAAACATCGAGTTAAACCTTATTGTTAAAGACATAATGGCGGAAAACCGCTGACAATGTATTTTAGTTAGTTAGAAGAAAGAGGAAAATTTTTTCTTAAGTTCGTAGTTGGGGTCTAAGAGACAAATTTGTGACAGCCTATTCAAGGGCCAGAAATAAAGGAAAAGGCTATAAGCCCTCGTATTAAATCTGTGTGCTGAAGATTAAAGCCTATGATTATGGAAAATGGCAACAATACATAGACTTTATCCATTCCTAACTTCCGCTGTTATTCCGGTACCATCTCATTATTGTTCGGCACAATTGATGGACTTGCTATAAGTCTATCTTTTGGCCCTAAAGAAGATGGTCCTAAAGGGGGCTAGCATAGGCAAAAAAGATAAAATCAATCGATCAATCGTTTAGTTAATCGATTCTAGGCCATGGTCGCCGGTTTCTATGTGTGATCAGCCACTTCGTTTGCGCATTTCGAAAAAATGGCAATCCTAACCATTTTAATTTCAATCCGGACGCGGCAAATAGACGATGTTTAAATCAGATTTTTAAACACAGCAGATTCTGCCATTTCCAATACAGTTCCATTCGACACGGCAAAAATACGATGTTCAAACTAGGCCTTAAAGATGTACAGACATTTACAGGGTGCGGCAGTGCCTTGCAGCCCAATCAACAAAATTTGCATAACAAAAGCATCAGCATTTAAGGGTTTCTCCACCGGGTATTTTGGCCGGAAAATAATTGTTAATTCGTTTGCTGTTCATTCATAAGTAAAATGAAACGTTATTTTGTTGGTTTCTTTGATAAATTAGCAAAAACCTCCGGACAACACTGAGCAAGATTTTGGCAGCATAGCTGGAGGAGTAGGCCAAAACAAAATGAGAAACGGATAGATATCTGGGGGCAAAGATAACAATATTTTAGTGTTTTCAAATTAGGATTCTACATACTTTATTGCGATGACAAAAGCTTTTCGTGAGGAATGCAAGAAGGATACACGCAAAGGGAAAACGGAAAGAAACCATCGCAAGGTAAGAATATCCTTGATATTACTTTTATTTCCTGGAAGACTTTACGCAAGTGGTGGACACTTAATTATGTGGATTTTGGTGTGCTTAACAAAGTCGCTACTGTTTAATTCAGTTTGAAGGTAATTTTGAAATTTAACAAGTGACTGGAGCATGTTTTTTTAACGTTAATCCTTCTTAGAGGAATTCAAGTTCAGTTACATTGAATGACGGCCTTGTTATTTATTTGAAATTTCTTCTTTTATCACATTCAAAGTGGAAAACGTTTTTCATGGTGATAAATTTTGTAGAATCCTAATTTGAAAACACTAAAATGTTGTTATCTTTGCCCCCAGATATCTATCCGTTTCTCATTTTGTTTTGGCCTACTCCTCCAGCTATGTTGCCAAAATTTTGTTCAGTGTTGTCCGGAGGTTTTTGGTAATTTATCAAAGAAACCAACAAAATAACGTTTCATTTTACTTATGAATGAAAAGCAAACGAATTAACAATTATTTTCCTGCCGAAACACCCGGTAGAGAAACCCTTAAATGCTGATGCTTTTGTTATGCAAATTTTATTAATTGGGCTGAAAGACACTTTTGGGCGCCATTTTGGGTAAGGTGGTGCAATACTTATGTGAGGTAAGTGTACTTCATCTACTTCAAAGATTTTCCATCTTTGAAAATTCATAGCACCAAACAGAAACGCAGGAGAGGAGGGCACGGGTGATCGCCCCTCTTGCCCTCTCGAAAATAGCCGAAATTTGTTATTTTCCTATTGTTTTCTTCAAATTTGAAGTTTCACTCCCTAAAAATCTGCTCCGTCTGGTGTCCCTGGCACCAAGAGCACTTGATGTATCAGGAAGAATCGCGATTTGCTTGATAGCAGAAAGAATGAAGTAGATTTTGTATTTTTCTCGTGTTTTGTGAGCACTGGAAATATTGGTAATTTCAGCTTTACGAAATTTTAATGGTTGAAAAATGTCCGAACTTATCAAATCCTAATGATAATGGGTCTACGCGTAGGCTAATCCTAATGAAGCTCCAAGAAACTTCTCGTACAGAACAATGAAGTACACGACCAATCAGATTGCAAGACTTGAAATAACTTGATCGGATTGGCCGATTCTTTACAAATTGAAACTTCCCGCCAAAATCAAACAAAACACACGTTCGATTGAACGGCTGTAAAACGATCAAAATCTTGAAGTAGCGAGCGAAATTAGGAGACCTTTTGCGTCCCTAAACAAGCAGAATATCACTTGTAGGTAGGAGTTTTTTGCTTCAATAGCTCGAAGATAAAAACGTTCATCTAAGTACTGATAGCTTGTTTTGCAGTGTAGAACTTCAGGAAAACCGCTTTGGTCGGTGGTGTTGAGGAAAAATAGCAGATGATTTAGGCCATGCCCATATCTGGAAGCGTAAGGATATGAGTCGTAGTTATGTGTCCATCAGTTCATCAATAGCGATAACCTACGAACATGTAATCAGTCTACCATCTGTACATGTATTGCCGAGGGATTGAAAATCTTAAGTATTTGTTTGAAGTTCTATTCCTTACAACTTCTGAGAGAGGTAAAATAGGCCCTTTTCAGGAATTTTGCAATCAACAAATTTTCGTAACGTTGAATTTTGCCCGGACTTGCAGTGCACATAAAAAACGTGAGAACATCGCAAATATGGTTTAATCTTTTGACTTTTATCTAAATCTGAATCATTCAAGTCCGTTAAGTGCTCTTGGTGCTATGAATTTTCGAGAGATGGAACTTTTTCTGGCTCTTCCAGTGTATTTGGCTTTTCTAACAGTTTTCAGCCAATAATGGGTTAAAGGTTTACGCAACCATGGTCATACTGCAAGCCAGAATATCTTAAGGGACAACAGGAAGGTAAATATGGACTTTGTCTCAGAACATCCTTCTCAATAAATTCCCCTGCTTTCATCCTGAATTCATTTAATTTTTAATTTTCGAGTATCTTACAATCGCAGCCCCATCAAATTGCTTTACAGGGGGCCGTGTGAAAATAATTCACACTATAATTTACAATTTGTGATATTTTAAAAAATGAAAAAAAGCTGTCCATGAAAAAATTAAATTGAACAAAATCAACAAAGTAAAATCAGACTAGGCCTAAATGTTCTTCAATATTTCTTGAAAAGAAAGCTTCTTCACTTCGCGCAAAATTGCAATTAAACATAAGAGATACGAAACGATTACCAAAATCAGTCTTGCTTGCGTGCACCTCGGTGGAAAATACACAGTAAGCAGTGAACATCAAGATTTGCTTCTAAGATCTGTGGTCTCTCGTGAGGTTTAGCCTGAAACAAAAAGATCCAAAACTTGTCTCAGAAATTTAAAAAAATAATATAAAAAATATCAAATATCTAAATACAAGAAAATAAAGAAAACAATAATTTTGAGTGAATAATTCAATTGCAACCCAAACTTTTTCTCCCTGATGACTTCAATTTTTTGTCACCGAGGATCAAAATTAGCATTCTATGAGAGGCAAAAATACACCTAGGATTAGCCACAAAACTGAGTTTAGACAACATCACCAAACCTCGGGGAGCACCATTTGGAGCAGTGGGGACGTGCCACCCAGAGACGTAGGAACCGGGGGGGGCACTGGGGGCACGTACCCCCCAAGATTTTGCAATAAACAAAGAAGTGCCCTTTCTATTTTCAGGAACTGCCCCTTCAGCTTAAAGAAAAAAGTGCCCTTGAAGTGTTGTGCCCCCCCCCAAGTTTGAGATGCTTCTTACGTCCCTGGTGCCACCTGAAAGTGTACCATTTTGACAAGTTGTCGTACCTTGGAAATTGTATATTTGGACCATGGATTTGCAAATCTTCCAAAGTTCGTTACAACTTTGCTTTGCGTCAAATTTTTGCCGTAGTTTAGTGCAGAAATTGGTTGTCACAAAACAGGCACAAAAATAGCTATCTATCCTTGCCAAAGTACCTTCTGTAAATATAGAAATAGATTGCTAATTTTATGAAATTGGCAACGAAATTGGATACATTTTTATCAGCCCATGCACGGGAGGTAAGACGATATAAATGTTGGCCTAAAGCCCACTGCTCAACACACCTTCAGTCCTCTATCGCAATTTGATGGCATGAACGTTGAAATTGTTGTTTCTTGTGTTAGTGTTTTCATGCTGTCTTTCTCCAAAACGTTTCAACATAGCTCGCGGACTCCATCGGCCATTTTAAAAAGGTTCCAGTTCAAAATGCAATGCGCCTTCAGGAGGGATAGGCCCCCTGAAAAGCAGCCATTCTTGGCTGATGGGGCCAACATGTATAAAGAATTTAAAATGAAATGAAATAGAACTCACTTACTCACGGCACCAAAAGGATTGAAGACAACGTAGGGCTGAAGGAATGTCGATTCTTTGGCTTTAGCCCAACATTTATATCTTCATATGACCCGTGGTCTGTGTGGCACCTCCTACTCAAAAAGAATCCTGGCAGCCCCTATCCCGGGCATCAAGAAATACAATTCCATATTTGCTCGTAGGACTGACTGAATGAAAAATTATTCAAAACTTTCATTTTACCTCGAAACTGACGACTCCAGCAAGCACGACAGCAATTTGGCGACATGTAAACTGGATTTGCACGGCATTGGCCTGAAGCAGCCCATATGTTGCAGTATGTATGGTAGTTATAACAGGCCCTCGCCTTTGTCGAAACTGTATCAGGAGAAGATTGGAAAAATTTGTTAATGTAGCTTCATCTCATTTCAATTCTTGTGCACGTATTTCTTCATAGGAAACGTGGCATGTCAAATTTTATCAAGTTTAGGCTGAAAGTCAATTTAAAACTCCATACATCATTTAATGAAGGGCACCTACCATATATGAATTGTATTTATTCCCAGTCCTCTTTTCGTGACATAGCACACAGAGCAACCAGATAGCATGATATTTGATTGGTCAATACTGACAGAGGTTAGAATTTGAAAATTAACGTAAATATTCGTTCCATGTAATAGTTGTTGGGGAGACGAGATACACTTCACCCGAGGAAACCCATGCTTCCCCCCGTGCAGTAGGTCAAAGCTCATGCACAGTAGCTTTTTGGGGTTGAAGCTCTGACGAGCGCGTGCGCTTTAACCCATTGCACAGGGGGACACATAAGTTTCTTCGGACAAAGCGATCTCGTCTCCCCAACAAATACACGAATTAACAGGACAACAAGTGCTTTATGTCATGAAAACAGGATTGCGAATAAACACAATTTATACAAGGTAGGCGCCCTTACCTAAATCTAGAGTCCAATAATTTTTTTCTATGGTATTTTGCGTTTTAAAGAATTTCAATAGATTTGATTGGATGGTTCACCATCAGATGCAAAGGTTCTCACGATGTAATGTTTTGCAAATCTCTATCATCAGTCTTTGTAAGTTCTAAACATGGAGAGTTTTTTCACTGCTTCTGACAAGAAGATCAGCGAATAGTGCATCATAGTCATCAAACAAAACGTAATGCTCACTCGTGGATCTTATTAATTTGCAGGTCATGGCTAATCCATCGAATCTAATTACTCGCTCTACATCGACAAGCATTCTCTGCTAGCTACAACAACTAGCATTCTCCAATGCATTCATGTAGCATTGCGCTATTTGATTGGCTAAATTTCTGAAAGCGTGCTTTATTCGTAATTTATTCAAGATTCTGTGCTCGAATGAAACAAAACACAAGTTACCTTGAAGATCCTTGCAGAATTTACAGCATGTATTCGACACATAGGTTGGATTCATCTTACATTCGTTGACACTTGCATTACGCTATTTGATTGGCTAAATTTCTGAAAGCGTGCTTTATTGGTAATTTTTTCAAGATTTGATGCCTATGCTCGAATGAAACAAAACACTAATTACCTCGAAGATCCTTGCAAGCTTTACAGCATGTATTCGACATACAGGTTGGATTCATCTTACATTCGTTGACACTTGCATTACGCTATTTGATTGGCTAA
>REGL01000076.1:491474-518064 GCA_004194395.1 Aurelia aurita complex sp. Pacific | reverse complement strand
GGTCTTCGTTTCTGGGTCTTCGTTTTCTGGGTCTTCGTTTTCGTGGTCTTAGGTCTACGTTTTCTGGGTCTTAGTTTTCCAAACACCCTGGGACAGTCATCATTTAAAGGACAAGTCCGGGGTTGGTATGATCGATGATAAATACGAGATATTACTGCTATGAATGATGTATGATACTTTTTTCCACTATTTTTTGCCATCTCCTTGTGAAATTACGCATTCAAATAAACAATTTGAGCGAAGTGATGTCATATCGCGCAATGAAAACGAGGCTGTGTGATTGTTTTTTGCCCCTTTATCGTAGCAAGCCCCTTTTTAGTGTTTTCGTGCCATTTTCAATGCATGAGTAAATGATAAAGAAGCTAGCAGCAATTAAGAGGCGAAAAACAATCGCACAGCCTCATTTTGGTTTGCGCGATATGACCTCACTTCGCTCAGATTCTTATATGAATACGTAATTTCACAAGGAGAAGGGGAAAATAGTGGAAAAAAGTATCAGACATCATTCATAGCAATCTTATCTTGCATTTTATCATCAATCATACCAACCCTAGACTTGTCCGTTAAGACGCCCCCAAAGTTACCCCTAGATGTTGGAGTAAGTCAACTGTCACCAGCCAAACCCCATTCTTGTTTCAAATTCAAGGTAATAGTCCCATCAAGGCATTTATATTTATTTAAGACAATTAAGGCGGGACTCACACCATTTAAGATGCCTCAAAAGCTGCCCCATATGTATTGAAGTAGTCAATAGTCAAAGGCCAAGCCCCATTCTTGTTTCAAATTCAGGGTAGTAATCCCATCAAGGAATTTCTACTGATTTAAGAAGATTAAGGTGGGACAAACACCATTTAAGTTTCCCCAAATGTTATCCCTAAACGTTGTCAACAACAACTGTTTGAGAAACATTCAAGGTCCGTAGTGCACTAAATATGAGAATATGAGTATAGGTGAATCCAGTTCAAACTCTTGCAACATGTCATTTATATTTAAGTTAAACCCACCTGAACCCATCTAAACCCAGCTGAACACATCTTAACCCAGCTGAACCCATCTTATGCGATATCAGTTCACAAGAGGTCCCCTGCCAGGTGTGATGGCTCCGTTTGGAAATATCAAGAACAAGGTATCAAAAGAAGCGGGTGATAAGCAGTTAGCGCTTTATGCAGCAATGCTCTACTTTATGGTGTTAATGAAAACAGCTGAATAACAATTGTTCTGATCTCATTGGCTCGGACGGTTTTTTCATTTTGGCATTTTCTGGTCATTCTTACAACAATCACTATAGTTATTACTATTGTCTCTCGGCCAGAATTTCTATTGTTCAAAGGTCAGTGTCTTGTCGATTTGTGTGTGGCCATAACTCTGCCAATCCATTTTATGAAGGTGGGTAAAATTTGGAAAAAATTTCACGGGTTTCTTCCTTTATCTGTCAGAAAACAATCGGGAAATGCACCTTACCTTCTATGTTTTTGAGAAAAAGATCGATCATCGGCTCGAGTTTTCACCCGCTTTACGTTACACTAAAAACAGGGAACGCGTGACAACATAAACGAGAAACTGCAAGTACGGAAATGACTGAAGGCCCTGCCCTTCCATGCATGGACCTTCGTCTTGGCTGAAGTGAATCCTCTCAAAATTAGCATCCTCCTTGACCAGTTCTGTTGCAGAACACGCCCCCTTCGCCCCTTGTGAAATTGTGACTGTCTATGCAGGGATAGTATCACTAGAGCCAATAAGCATGTCAGGTATTGTTGCCTTGTTGTGAAGTGTCTTTCCTTCGACGATCAGTCATCATCTCCCCTGCCTGCTTTCTCCACCCAAACAATGTCTTTCTTTGAATAACAAAGTACCCTCCAAAACATTGTTATCAACAGCCCAGGCAACAGCCAATAAAGGGGCTATATTTTGTTTCTCCTACGTGTGCAGAAAATGTTGTACCGTGAATGAGCAACAATGGATGACGATTTCCGTTGACGTCAACCCTGAACGCAGTAAACGTGAGTCCTGTTTTCCAGGCATTGGCGGAAACCATGATATGTTCACTGTATGTTCAGTTATGCGCGCCATGTCAACGTTCGTACATCTAGCCTATTTTAAAGATTTGCAGCTGCTGCGCATAGCAAATCAATAACTACATGCTCCTAACATTAATCCAGCTGCCAACCCATTACAAGGCAACCTTTAAAATTTGACCTCTTTGACCTGGCAAACTGCCCTTACTTTTTGAAATCTTCAATATCAATATCTGTTAGCTTGGGAACCTACCAACCCATAAAATACTATCAAGAAACAAGCAGGGCTGGACAACATTCTTTAGTGCCTCCGACCGGTAAAAAGCGCAGGCAAGGTGCCTCCAAAATTCTTGAAAAGAGTTGTCGTGAGAGTAGCTGTTTGAAAAGTAAAAGGTTTAAACTGCATGAAAATTAATGGAAATTTTGAACTGCAGTGCAATATTGGTTTGAAGGTAATCGAGATTCAACAATTCTACAAATCTAAAATTTTAAGTGTAGCCAGTGTAGCGTCAAAGATAAATTGATTTATCAACTTTGATTATCGTAGCAATGGCTTTAAAGTAGGAGTGAGCTACCTTGTTTTGCTGAAAAATATAAAGCTACATAGAATTGTTACAGTCTATTCATCTTTTCAAATGTTTTGACATGGTTGAATACGGGGCCGGAAAAAGTCCGGCAATTTTTGATGAAAAGAGCAGCAGGAAATTTGTCACTACGTCACAGGACATTTCTGAAATATTATAAGGAATGCTAGTGGAGTTTTTTCCGTTTTTATTTTTCATTTGCCAACTAAGTTTCAGTAGTTCTGTTGTTTCTTACACTTTTCTAGCGTGAAAATACTAGTATTTTGGCACTGAAGTAATTAAACATTATATATAAACCTCCGCTGCATTTGTGTTCACACCTACATCAACTTCAGACAAGTTCAAGCTGTGTGATGTCTCTGTCCAATCAAATTTGAGAGCAAACTATCCCAAGAAAACTTTGCAAATTGTAAGCTGTTATTGTTTGTCAGCCTGTGGCAAGTTAAAAACTAACGAGAATGTCTACCAAATGAGAAATCAGAATGCTATTATTTTGTACTTTGTTATCGTTATCGAACAATTTGTGTATCAGAATGGCAAAACATTACAGTTTAAGATAGAATTTGTCATTGAAGTCTAGAATATTCCACTTTGAGATGGACCTTTAAGGTAGCCTAAAATATCGAGGTAAATGTTTCATGGCTCCAAAACCTTATTTTGCCGGCTGTTGTAAGTTTATGAGTTGAAGGGATGTACCAACACCTTAAGTTTTGAGTAAGTATTTAGAACCATCAATTTGCTTTGTTTTATGTTTTACAATTTTCCTCGGTGTCTGTCACAACTCGCCCCATGCCCAGGCAAGTTACAACTCTTCAATCTCAATTTTATTACCCATCTGCGAGAAAACAGCAGCCCTGCCAACGAAAAATAAATTGCATTCGTCAGCCAATAGCCAAACCTGGCAAATGGTGGCATCACGAAGAACCTGCCTGTTGCGTTTAAGGACAAACATGCCATTTTTTTCTAAAATGCGTTTAAACAAGCCCCGGCCTCCCCTGATATCAAAATGCCCACATATTTCCTAGTTGATTAATGTGATAGCTGTTTTCAAGTAGAAATATAATCATTGCGTTAGCATTGTCAAACAATGCACGGACATTGTTTCTGTGTTGGTCTGCAAGCTCATTTTGAAAGGAATTTATGTGTGCTAGAAGAAATTTTATGCCCAGTTGAATATAACAACTTATAATCCTATTTGCAAGGAATTTTCGCAAGGTTTTGCAGGAAATTTTGATTTTTGCTGCCAGGAAGAAAACCTGTTTTCTAGCTTTAGTTGAATACGTCGAGTGACGATAAATGAATAGAAAATTAGCATGTAATTATAAAAAAGACTCTTGCCAAGTTTGATGATACTTTGTAATAATCTATGGCTTAAAAGCTGGGCTTCCAAGCTGTGCCTGGCTAAATGAACCAAAGAAACATTTTTCAATTTTTAGAAGTTAGTTCTGCAGACATTTTGAAACGCTTAAACTTTCTAAGATTCAATCGGTATAGATACCATGGAACAGCTGTTAATTATTGAAAGAGCAAAAATCAGTTTTCAACAATTTCTTCCAGTTTTCAAGTCAAGAGTTTCTTATAAAAATACTTTCAAATCTTAAGAAACAGTCTTTCTTCAAATTGTTTAAACACCTATGAGTTCTTCGCTATCACGCCAAAAAACGGCAAGAAGATATTCTGAAATTACGATTGTCTACCTAACTTTCGATGCAGTAATATGAGGCTCTTTTTCTTTCACAAAAATCTCATATAATACATTCTATTGAAAAATTAAAAGTGGAAAACATCCGGAAAAAGACCTTTCAGAAAAGTTTAAAAGTGCCTCCATTGTTTTGTCAGATTTTAAAACATGCCTCCGACCGACGGTCGCGCGGTCGCGCACTTTTTCCAGCCCTGGAACAAGTGTGGCACTGTTGTAGTGGCAATTGTTGTCTGGATAAAGTAAACACATTGTCAATATGGTCCGCTATTCTTTTTTTCACTCAGGGCAGTAGGAAGCATCTTAAACTGGAAGGGGCACGGCATTTCAGTGTCACTTTTTCGTAACAAGGGCACTTTAATATGCACCAGATTTTTGACGGTAAAATGTGATATATAGAAGAAAATAGTGTGAACGCTGATAGATGTCCGATTTCCTTCACAATGAAACAAAGTGAGAAGTAAACATAACTAAATCATGAAGTAAATAATAACAAAATTAAACTACTTTCTGTCCGCATCAGTCTTCGAAAGGGGCATATTCTGAGACAAAAAGGCACTTTTTGGTTTGTTGCAAATTGTGGGGAGCATTTTCCCCCAGTGTCCCCCGGTTCCTACATCTCTGGTTTCGCTACATCTAATGTAATAGTTCCAATGCATATCAAGAAATTTGGTCTGCTTCATCAAGTGGGCTCGTTAAGCTAAATCCATTTCGATATAAACTAAATTGTGCCTTGAAATTGCAAATAAAAATTCTGTTACTTTGAGGCAAGCTGGGTGCATGATCTCATTCTTCTAACATGGCTAATGAGGGCCTTTAATTCGTATTAAAATTGATTTTCCATGATTTACAGAAATCACTAATCATAGTTTAATAAGGTCGTTGATAAAAAAGGTGAACAGTGTAGGACTTCAGTAATGATGATAATGATAATAACAATCGTTATGCATAAGAAAGCAGATCAAAAGCTTCACGCTCTTTCGCGCATTTCCTACTTACTTGGCACTGAAAAACTCAAGCATTTCGTGCGGGCTTTTATCTTATCCAAGTTCAGGTACTGCGCCTTAGTGTACGGGGTATCTCAAAAAAGTACCCCCTTTTGAATGAACATGGGAACAAAACGTAAACATTTTGGGATTTGCTGAGTTCATAACTACATTTATCGATCATTAACTTAAATGCACATACCTTGCATTTTGAAATCGTCTACCAAACACCGGAGATACGAGTTTATAAGGTCATAATTTGGAGTACACCTGAAACCAGAGGTTTTGAGAAAGGGCCCAGCCATGATTTGACATCACATAGCCATTTTGCAAAATACTTTTCAACTTTAAACTTTAGTCGTTACTTTTGAAAGGAATTATACCTTGGATTGCTTCAATTGCTCTTGAAATGACTTTTTTTTGCGGAATCGGTCCTTGCATTGCATTCCATCAAAGACAAGGAAAAGAAGCACATGCACGCTTATTTTGGAGATGTGGCACGACTTTATCATTTTACCACATTTGTATTATATTTTTATCAGGGTCATGCACATGTGTCTTTTATTCTTTTCAAAGGCAAAAAACTGAAAGTTAAAGTTTACAGGTGCTTTGGAAACAGTTTATGACACAAATCATGGCTAGGCCCCTTTTCAAAACTTCTGGTTTTGGGTGCATTGTAAATTTGGACTTTGAAAAGTTTTATCTCCGGTATTTGGTGTACGATTTTTAAATGCGAAGTATGTGCATCTGAGTTGAAGATTGATGAATTTAGCTATGAACTTGGAGAGTAACGATATCTAACTTTTTGTTCCCATTTTCAGTCAAAAGGGGGTACTTTTTTCTGAGACACCCGGTAGATGTTCTGTGACAGACACCTTCATAGCAAGATCAACCACATTCACAAAACGGAACTGAGCATCGCATACAAGGATTGTGTTTCTGACTTTAATGCACTTTTGACGAGAGATAATTCTGTATCTGTGCACAAACGGACTCTGTAGTTGCTGATGACAGAGATCTACAAAACTAAATCGAATATCACCTTAAGCTTTATGACTGAGATATTCATTGAGGAGAATCCCCCTTATCATCTGAGAAACGAAAGTCTTGTACAAATGCCAAAGGCCCGTACAGTTCGGTTTGGGATTGAGGGTATTGCTTTCTTGGGATGTAAACGGTGACATGGACTCTCAAATGATACAAAACAGTCATTGAATATTTCCATCTTTAAAAAACTCATAAAGGAGTGGAAGGGCGATGAATGCAACTGCCGATTATGCAAAACTTTCGCAGCACAGGTTGGGTTTTTGAATTGACCTTGTTTTATATACATTCAAAACTCGCCTGTAAATATGTATCATATGTATACCGGGTGAACCAGAAACAATTTCCCATTGTTGAAAATTCATAGCATCAAGAGTACTGGGTGGATTGGAATTAATCAATATTTGCCTGACAGCCAAAAGATCGAAGTAGTTTTGTTATTTTTCTTGCCTTCTTACGAGCACTGAAAAAATTGGAAAATTCAAATTTAGAAAACTTGGTGGTTGCAAAATGACTGAAAAAGGCCTAAAATACTTGATCAAATCATAAAGGACTCCTCGCTTAGAACAACAGAGAAAATGCAATTTCTCATGAGCAAAAGATATCGTCTGCACATATATTGCCATGGGATTGAAAATATTTAGTATCTGTTTGAGAATCTATGTCTTATTACTCTTGAGAGAGGTGAAACGCCTGTGAGTATTGTTCTGCGTTAGGAGAGTCCTAACGATTTGATCAAGTGTTTTAGGCCCCTTTTTCAGTCATTTTGCAACCATGAAATTTTTGTAAAGTTGAATTTACCTATATTTGCATTGCTCGTAAGAAGACGAAAAAAATCACAAAAATACTTTTGTCTTTTGGCTCTTAACTAGAATTGGAATCATTCAAATCCATAAAGTACTCGTGGTGCTACGAATTTTCGAAAGTGGGAACTTTTTTCTTGCTCACCCGGTATTTATAGATATCACTCATTGTTAAATTAATTAGAACTATTTTACTTTTAAACTTATGATAATAATTTTATTTTTGTTGTAGGCATCAGGCTGTAATTTAGCTACTTTTGAATACCTACCATAAAGAAATTGAGAATTTCATTTTTTCATTTCATTTTATAATATTTATACAGGTTAAATAGGTTTTATATATAAATATGTTTATCAACCTGACCTGTGTCAACAAAATGTACAATTACTAAAAGACATTTTGGCCAGAATTGTTTGACAAAAGAAATAATAAATAATGATAATGATGATAATGATGATGATAATAATGGTGATAGTGATGATGATGATGTGAGACACCGGAACTACTGAACTGGAAGTAACGAGTTCACCTTGTGCCGAAGTATTTAAAGTATGTGCCAAAGTATTCCATCCGTAGACTACAACGGACCCACTTCCAGTGCTCAGATTCACGGCTTTCACGTTTCAGACTTCTTCCTTTACGTTATCGATAATCCAAAGAATGCAAACACAACAACGACAATCATACGTGCAAATCATACGTGCAAACCGGCCAAAATTGTGTAAGCTCCTTCAAGCCAAACTCATGCGTCTGTCAAGCTTGTGCATTATTGCAAGCCGAACTGTTTCTTAAAGGAGCACACCACATTCATCAATTTCTAACAGTTCTCAGATTGTGAGTACTAAAATTTTTGCAACAATTTGAATTTCCTTGATACAACAGTGTTCATGAACAAAGAACAAAACACAGAGAGCACTCTATCTGAAACCCAGAGACATTTGCTCCTTGCTGCACAGGCAATCATTCCACCCAGAAACTTGCAAACAAAGCCAAGCGCTTAAATATCAATGCATGCTAACTAACAACATCAACAACGAAAACGCTCCCTGAACACAACGTGTCGATCGGGGACTCTCATATAAATGCTTTGAGGTTGGTTGACTTGTCACAAATCTCTTTCTCCCCAACAGAGCCTCTTGTAAGGGATGATGAAAGAGTGACAGCCAGATGGGCTGTGGGATAAAAGAAAAGCCCTGCCTCCGCTCCTACCTATGCTCTACCCATGCAATATGGTAGTTTGCTTTGGGTTTTTATTTTATTTTATTTTTTTTATTAATTCATATTTTTACACGATATCCCATCAGTACAAAATTAAACTACAAAAGTTACAAGTTTGTTTTAAATGAAAAATGAAAAACAAAATTTAAAATTTGGTATTAGCTAGGATTGGATCCAGGCTGAGATCTGATCTTCCTGGGAGTCGTGTTTTAGTTAGGGTTTACTGAGCTCTTTAAATGCGTTTTCAATTTTCTTTTAAACTGATAGAGCGAGGGGATTTCCCTTATTTCGATTGGTATTTCATTCCAAGCTTTAAGCCCGGAAAGGTGGAAACTTTTTTTTTTACACTCAAGTTTAAACTTTGGGATGTCGAGATTTCTATTGTTTCTTGTGTTATACCTAGAAATTTCATTCCTCTGACTATACTTGTTCCAGAGGCTCTCAGGGCACTGCTTGTTGACTATTTTGTGTGTCATGATAGATCTGTCAAAATAGATGATTTGATCAACGTTCAGCCCATTATTGATCCAGGGGTCCTTTATTCTAGCATTTTGAATAATTGAGAAGGCCCTGTTCTGTAGACGCTGAAGCGTTTGCAGCTTCGTGTTGGGCAGGCTACCCCAGATAACATTCCCATATCGGAGGTGACTTTCAACCAGCGCATGGTAAACCTCACATAGCTTAGATTGCGGAAGAACGTTTTTAAGTTTTTTCAGTGCAGACAAACCACTTGCTACTTTACCTTTCAAGGATTTGAAGTGTTCCTTCCAACTTAGATTCTCGTCCACAATAACCCCCAGTGATTTAGTTTTTGTCACTCGTTTTATTTCTGTGCCATTAAATTTCAATGGAGCCAGAGGTGTTAATTCTACGTGGATGGCCGATAAGCATAAACTCAGTCTTTTTTGGATTGGCACTTAATTTATTATTATTCTTAGGTTATTCTTGGGTTGTTCTTAGGTTATTCCGGCTGTTCCTGGATTGTACTTGGGTTGTTTCTATTGCTCTTGGGTTGTTCCGGGGGGTGTTCCTGTAGAAATGACGCGTGACGTGATTAGTTTAGATATTGACCAATCACGTGCCGGGAATTTTATGGCTGTTGATAGGCCGGGTTCTCTGTCCTATATGGGCATATTCCCTTTGTATTCAAAGATTTAATGAATTAGTTCCTCAAAGCTTTACCAATTTTATCAAATTCAGTACAAAAAAGCCATTTCCTTTTTCTTTTCATTATGATTTTAGCAACCAGCATTAATCCCTATTTCTTCATGCAGGAAAGGGTATCAACGCCTCAATGCGTATTAAAGCATCTGGATCACGACTCTACGATGTTGTAGTGGTCGGTGAGTAACATAACAGTCATTCCTTTGATAAGAAATAGTGGCGGACTGGCTCATGATTTTTTACCGGCCATGGAGAACTTGAGAGGACTCTAATGGGTGTGGCCTGAAGAATGAGGGTGTGACTAAGAGAGAATGTCGCTGCATTTCCTCAATTTCTTACCAGCACACTGTAGCGAAGCTAGATTGACTTTATTTGAAAATGCAGCAGAAAATTATGGCCTGATTAAAAGCTCTACATGAAAATTTAACTTTTTATCTGAGTCTGATGTCAGCCTCTACTATACAAAAGTGATTTTGACATCTCTTGGGAACTATGAGCTAGGCGATCTACCAATGTTTTCATTTCTCACACTGTTGAGCATCTCTTTCCCTATACTCAATCCAGTGGCATGGCCAGGGCAAAATAACCGGTGGGTATTATATGAGGGGTCTAGGGGTGAAACCTCCTGGAAATTTTGAGAACACGCCCTCTACTTTGGCTTGCTTGGAATGGTTCTCCCGATCCCATGTTTGCCAGTGCTCAATTGGAATTTTTGACCATTAGTAACAGTATTTTTATGAACTGGCAACTGGCGTATTAACTCTTTTGTCAGGAATTTCAAAGCTTTGAAAATCCTTTAAAAGATCCCTGGAAATTTCTGGAAAAATCCAAAAATCTGACCTGATTTTCAGGGATTTTTGAGAACCCTAAAAATCTCGTACGCCATTCTGGCAAGTGATACACCCGTCGGTGTGATACAGCTCTGACTAGTTTTTGGACGACCTTACTCTTTTCAAACAATGCCCGGTGTAATATTGTAGATAGTCATGTGACCTTATTGTCCCACTGACATGGGAGTTGTTGTTCTGTACATAGTTAAGAGTTGTTGTGTTATGTTACTTGCGAAGACCACTCGTTATTTATGTCTCCCTGAGCTCCAAAGATATAACATTGGCGACGAGAACGAAAAATCGATAAATGAGTGACGAAGAAGAGCAGCAAGTGGAGCCACATGCCCCAGTGCCAGCCCCGGTGATACAAATGGCACAATCCGTCTCAATTCAGCCTATGCCTGTATTCCACCCAGAAGCGGAAGTGGGAGCAAGTCTCGCCACACGATGGAAGAACTGGATCGCAGATTTTAATATGTTTATCACTGCCAGTGGGATTACTGATCCAAAGAGAAAAAGGGCACTCCTTCTGTACCAAGCTGGGCCCAGGATCAGGGAAATCTTCAAACAAATTCCAGACACAGGAAACGAAGATGATTATAATTTGGCAAAAGAAAAATTGAGAGAACATTTTGAACCTCAGAAAAATTGCAGCTACGAAGTATACCGATACAGGAAATCAACACAGGAGTCACAGGAGACGTTAGATCAGTTTCACACAAGATTACGAAGTGTTGCAGAAACATGTGAATTTACAGACCTAGAGTTTGAAATTGAGGAACAAATAATTATTGGAGGCACATCATCAAGGATAAGAAAAAATGCCTTGAGAGATCCAAGCTACGATCTTAAAGCCATGCTGCTAGAAGGACGTCGAGACGAGCAAAGCACGTTCCAAGCCAAAGAAATCGAAGGGAAAGAGGAACACTTTGCAGAAGCAAATAAATTAAAATCGACATCCAAACAGAAATCTTTAAAATGTCATCAATGCGGCGAACCGTTTCCCCATGATAAAGTTTGCCCTGCAAAAGGAAAAGACTGTTTGAAATGTGGCAAGAAAAACCATTTCGCAACAAATGTCGCAGCAAGGGAAATCGCCAACATGCACAGCAAAATAAATTGCGTAAACCAGCCTTGCATCTCCTTGACGATGATAATTCTAGCCAAAATTCTGATGAGAATTATCTCTATGGAATTCATCGTGAGCGTACAAAAAGCCCACAAGTAAATGTCACGGTATGTGGACATTCTTTCAAAATGGTTGTGGACACAGGAGCGACAATAAATGTCATTGATCAAGAAACATTTTCCAAAATGAGAAATGTGAAGCTACAGAGCACACAAACAAAAGCCTTTGCATACGACTGTACAAAGCCAGTACAATTCACAGGAAAATTCGATGCAACGATCGAAACAAAGAAACGCATCACCGTAGCAACATTGTACGTTGTGAAAGGATCAAACAACAGCGGCAATTTGATGTCTCTTTCAACAGCCCAAGGGTTAGGATTGATTAGTTTGCATATCAATCAGGTGACGACAAAAGATGGCAGCATAGACAATATCTTGCAGAAACACAGCAAAATATTTGATGGTCTTGGAAAATTGAAAGACACAAAAGTCACATTAAGCATTGACGTCAATAAAGCAGCGAAAGTACAACCCCAGAGGAGAATACCGTATCATGTACGTCAGAAAGTCAAAACTGCATTGAAAGAGTTAGAAGAACAGGACATTATTGAGAAAGTACCGGACAATGAAGGAACACCATGGGTATCGCCCATAGTAGTAGTACCGAAGAAAGATGGTGGAGTAAGAATTTGTGTTGACATGCGACTTGCAAATGAGGCTATCCAGAGAGTACGTCATCCTATACCTACAGTCGATGATGTAAGATTTGAACTGAATGGCGCGAAATTCTTCACAAAATTGGATTTGTCTCAGGCTTACCATCAGTTGGAGCTTGATGAAGCTAGTCGTTCAATTACCACATTTAGCACACATTTAGGCCTTTATCGCTACAAACGTCTAAATTATGGAACAAATGCAGCAGCAGAAATATTCCAATACACATTGCAAACACAGTTACAAGGACTAAAAGGCGTTAAAAACATAGCAGACGATATTATATAGCAGACGATATTATAGTTTTTGGTCAAACGCGAGAAGAGCATGATGAAAATCTAGATAAATGTCTAGCACGTTTGAAATCCAAGGGACTTACGCTGAACAAAGGTAAATGTACATTTCTGAAGGACACGTTGGAATTTTTCGGACAGGTGTTTTCGAAACATGGGACACGCCCCGATCCGAAACGAGTTTCTGATTTGTTGAATGCACCAATCCCCAAGAATGTACAAGAAGTGCGTAGTCTACTTGGAATGGCTAACTATAGCAGTCAATATATCGCCAATTTCGCCACTATCTCAGCCCCGTTACGAGAACTGACGAAAAAGAATGCCAGATTCGAATGGAAAGTGGTACACCAAGAAGCTTTTGATAATTTAACACATGCGTTATCGTCATCTCCTTGTATGTCATATTTTGACCCAAAGAAAGAAACATATATCGTTGTAGATGCTAGTCCTGTCGGACTTTCGGCAATTCTGTCACAAAAAACGAAAGATTCAGAAGACACGAAAGTTGTAGCATACGCCAGTCGATCATTAACTGATGTTGAGCAACGCTATTCACAGACGGAGAAAGAAGCCTTGGCAATAGTTTGGTCTGTGGAACATTTTCATTTGTTTTTATATGGCCATGAATTTACATTAGTTACGGACCATAAACCTCTCGAGATTATTTACGGAAGTCGTACGTCGAAACCGTCAGCACGTATAGAACGTTGGGTTTTACGGTTACAGCCATATTCGTTCAAAGTGATATATAAATCTGGAGCAGATAACCCTGCCGATTATTTATCCAGACATCCTACGTCAGTTTGCAGAAAACAAGAGAAAATGACAGAAGAGTACGTAAATTTCATAGTTCGTAATAGCGTTCCTAAAGCCATGACACTTGAAGAAATCTCAGAAGCTACTGATCAAGATCGAGTTCTTAAAGGACTTCGAGCAGCTATACGTTTGAATCAATGGGATTACGACCTCGTGAAGCCATATCGCTTTTTCAAAGATGAACTTACGATTGGAAAGCAGAACGTAGTTCTTAGAGGATCCAGAATTGTAATTCCAGAATCGTTACAAAAGAAAGCTGTCGATATAGCACATGAAAGTCATCAAGGAATTTCTAAGACAAAAGCCCTTTTGAGAGAAAAAGTTTGGTTTACAGGAATCGATGAACTTGTCAAAACAACTCTCGAATCATGTTTAGCATGCCAAGCAGTAGGAAAAGCAGCACCTCCAGAACCAGTTCGACTTACAAGTATGCCAGATGCACCATGGGACTTGGTACATGTTGATTTTGTTGGACCACTCCCATCGAGTGAATACCTGTTAGTAGTCATAGATCGTTATTCGCGTTATCCAGAGGTAGAGACAGTTCGTTCAACGAAAGCATCGAGTATCATACCTAAATTGGATAAAATATTTGCTACACATGGTATTCCATCTATTGTTAAATCAGACAATGGACCACCATTTTCGAGTGATGAGTTTAGCAATTATTGCACAGCACTTGGAATAAACCATGACCCAGTAACTCCATATTGGCCCCAAGCAAATGGTGAAGTGGAGAGATTTAACCAACCACTTGAGAAAGCGATACAAACAGCCGTTCTAGAAGGAAGAGTCTGGAGACAAGAAATAAGTCGTTTCTTATTGCAATATCGTACAACTCCCCACAGTGTAACCAAAGTTGCACCTTGTGAACTATTGTTCAACCGTCAAGTACGAGGAAAGCTGCCGAGCATTGAAAGAAAGCTTGTTGTTAATAAACACGCCGAAGCACGTGAAAACGAGGCTAAAAGTCAAGCTTATCACAAGCAATATGCGGACAAACGTAGAAACGCCAAAGAAAGCACTATCACCGTTGGAGATAGAGTACTCGTGAAACAAATTCGTAGAAACAAGTTATCCTCACGTTTTAGCCATACACCATATATCGTTATCTCAAGAAAAGGTAGCAGAGTTACGGCTAAGAACAAACATGGACACTATATAACACGTAACGTATCGCACTTCAAGCGATTTGCCGGAAACACTGATTTCGATGATTCTGAAAGCGAAGATAGTACAATTACTACTACACGCAGAGAACACGAAGATGCACATGCACACGCACACGTTGATCACCAGCCTGATCATGAAGCAGCCGAAGAAAATGAACACGAGCCGAATCGTAGATCGGTCAGAGCTCGAAAAGCACCAGAACGTTTTGGGAATCCCATCCCATCAAGCTTGATCCATTAAAGACAAATCTTTCTATTAAAAAGGGAAGTAATGTAATATTGTAAATAGTCATGTGACGTTATTATCCCGCTGATATTGTAGTTGTTGTTGTGTACATAGTGAGATGTGTTGTGTTATGTTACTTGCGAAGACGACTCGTTATAAATGTCTCCCTGAGCTCTAAAGATATAACACCCACTATGCATGCCGCATTAAAGCATAGGACCCCTAGTTTACCGTCTCTTCCGAAGGACGGCGAGTTAAGTTGCGAGGTTAGGCCTCCAAGAGGTCACCCATCCGGAGTTTGACTTCACACGACCGAGCTTAGCTTCAGTCACCTGACGGAGCTGCTCGGCCTCTCACCCCACATTTTTCGCAAGGTGTCTCGAAGTCGTAGTTGGTTCTTCCACGACACCTGACCAGCAAATTTTTGGAAGTCGAATCTCAAAATGTGCCCTGAAGAACTGCACGATAAAGATCTTTCGTAGAATTGATAGATTCTGAAGACTTTTGTCCCAGGTCTCGTTGCTCGTTACAGCAGTGGAGCCAGCATTTGGAACGTGAGGGTGTCTGAGGCGCAATTCCTGGAAAATTTTGCATGACAACGCCCTTAGCGGTGTCGGAAAGCGTAGGCAATGCCCTTTTGGCAGAATTTACAATAGATATTTGGTAAGAATATTTATTAGATCGTCTTGATTAAACACGACAAGGAGGCTTGATCCGTCTTACCCCTCCTGAAAGATCAATTTTATTGCATTTTTGTGAGAATCTCAGGGACAATTTTTTTGGAGAAGTGGGAGGGTCTGGACCCTTGAATTGATGTTCCTGTAAAGTTGTTAATATTCGGGCAAAGAAAGTTCACTGATTGGTCTGTAATCAACATTGATCGTTGATGCTACTGCTTGCATACTCTTGCAATTTAAAAAATCTTTTCTCAAGCCGCTTATAGTTTCACATATCAGTGACTGTATTCTATTCCTTTTAAACTTAGGTACATAAACCTTGGCGGAGACAACCCAATTGGTGATGCATACAAGCTCTTCTACCATTTTAGCCGTTACTACAGCAATGGTGCCGTGACCCTGTTCATCAGTATTGCCATGACAATATTCCTTTACACAGTGACGACATTCTGTGCTGTTGTCATTCTCTATATGTATTTCATGCGATTACATAACAATGGAAGGATGTTGGACATCTACTGGAGGCTACACGGAATCGAGACTACGTTCTTTATACCGTATGATTTGGAGATGTCGAATGAAGAACTTGGGTATATATGCAGAAAGGCTGAACAATGGAGAGGGCAAGAAGGGGAACAGAGAAAAGTGAATGTTTATCATTATACATGGGAGGAGGAGGAGGTAAGTCGTTTTTTCTGGGTAGGCCGAAAAAGTTTTCTGGCAGCAGAGTCAGGAAAACAGCACGGTCAAACGGTCACTGGCCTTAAGATAAAAACGAAAGTTAAGCCAGAAGCATGGCTAATCAAAGACTTCGTTAGCCACAGGACTTTCTTTAAACCCTAAATAAATCCTTGCTTTCAAATGAGCCCGTGCATTTCCTTGACAAAACATCTGCATCCCCCAGGCCCCCTTTAATCCAGCTCTGAATTTCACGAATGCTATGTGAAGTGAAGTTGCTGTTTTTAGCGCCATGCGCTGGTATCGCAGAAGTAGAAAAGAGCTAATTGAGTCTGTGACCTCTTGTCGTGACGCTCAAGTTGTGGGGCTCTACCTGGGATCGGACTCTATTCTGACTATTCTGGCTGCAAAGTCAGAGTATTACACCACTGCGCCACAAAACCTTGTAATTGTTGTTAATTTCGTGTTTGTTTTGTTATTTACCATCGTATTTTTACCAAGAACATTTCTGGTCGTCTCTAAAAATCTAATTCAAATAATAGTTATTAGCAGATGCTGTTATGGCGGGAAAGTTAGAAATCAGGGTCCTGTCTCGGTTTTATCTTAATGTGTATTTCATATTTATTCTTTCATTAGGTACCTGAGGAAGAATGGGAACACGATCAAAATCGAAAGAAGAAAAAAGAACCACGTAAAGAGACAATCACACATATTTCTATTCATACCATACATCTGGATGGGTTGAGGGAATTGCACAGGCATTTCTTGAAGCTGAATAATGGAGCAATTGTAGAGGTAACGTTCTAGTACAGGGTGTCTATAAAACATGTGCACCTTTTGATTGCAGACAATGCAAGCATAGTGCTCAAATCTCTCAAATCTTTCAAGAGGTCGATGTAAATTTTTTTTTAATTTTTCTTTGAATTGAATAGCATGAAATGAACTGAGGGTACTTTGCTGTAAATCTGCGATGGAAATTTTATTATACAGTAAAAACCCGCGTATAAGAACCTACGATTTTGCAAGTGAGCCTGACAAGGTTCTTATGTTTGGGTATGTAGTAGGAAATGAGGCTGTTCAGGTTCTTAAATTGGTTCTTATTTATTCAGGGCTTTCAGGAATTTCTTTCCTTCGGATTCAAACTTCAGGCATACTATTTACTGTCAGTTCACATCACTTGAGTTTATGAGATATTATTCACAACAGAAATTTGTGGAAGAATCATAAATTTTATATTATCCAAAGAAAAGCTTTCAAAAGCTTCTCATTGGACAATATAAAAAAATTCTGATTCTTCCACAAACTTCTGTTGTTAATAAGACCCCATGATCTCTACAAATAAGAACCTATTTCAAATTCCAGGCTGAATGGGTTCTTATACAATGGGGGTCTAATTGCAAAATTTCAGCCTGCAGGTTCTTAATCCACTGGGTTCTTATACGCGGGTTTTTTCCGTATCTTGATTATTCTCAAAATGGAGGCGTTTTTTATTTTTTTGAAAGAATTCATGGAGAATTTAAAAAAAATTAAAATCATTGTAAATCCTGAACCAATGGAGAAAAAAAGATAAAATCTTCAAGAAAACCATAGTCTATGAATGTCTACAATATAATGCCAAGCAAAAGTCTGTTGTTATTCTGGTTTTGAATTTTGGAATTTGATGGCATCACACCCTCAAATATAAAGTGCCATTTTGAAACTAAGATATAAAAAATTCCACGGCAGATTTGCAGCAAAAGTACCCTAAATTTCTTCCGAGCCATTTAACTCAAATATATATGTGATATGATTTTACACCCACCTTTATAGAGATTTGAGCCCTTTGCTGACAGTGCAAAGTGGCAGAATTAATGATGCCCCGTCTTTTAAATTTCATTCCTTAAACTTAATTCCTTAAATGTCATTCCTGGGCGGGCTTCGTGGTTTGTGGTGGGAGATGGGGATGTCACCGTGTCTGTACTGGGTGTCTTGGGTCGATTTGGTGGGGGTCGGGCTTGGGGTTAGTGCTGGGGTGGATTCCTGGGTCGTCTAATAAACTTCCCTGCCTTACTTTTCTTTTCTATACTGAATATATTGTAAATAGTGTATTTTGATAAACATATTAGCTTCTTTTTATTTTCCTATTAAGTATTAATTTTTGTATTATTGTAGTTATTGTATTTTAAATGGAGGGTCCCTTGAATATCAACCTTTGTTGAAGGGTCACCCTCCCTAAATGATTGAAAATGAAAAAAATGAAAATGAAATCCTAGATTAAACTGTGGATCAATTCCTGTAGAAAATTGTTGGAAACTTATAGAGTTCTGAGCTGCAATATTCCAATTATGTCTGAAGTCTGCAACCACTGACTGCTCTATTTTTCCTTGTTATTATAGCATAGGTTCCAAGTCTTTAAATTGGTGTAAAAATGTTGGTGTAAAATTCTGCTACCTATTTCTTTGAACCGAATGGCTTGAAAGAAACTTTCGCTGCTTATCAATAATTCTACCGTTGGACTTTTCAGAAATCTTGAATTTTTTGACATTACAGCGTATTTTATATTTCAACTCATTTGAGGATGTGACGTTATAAAATGTCTACATCGTAGACCAGAATACTGACAGACTTTTGCTAGTTACCATGTTGCAGACATCCATAAACTATGATTTTCTTTAAACTTATTTCATGTTTCGCCAAAGCAGTGTAGAAATTACGATGCTTTTAAGTTTTTTCAAAATTTTTCTTGAATTCCTTAAAACGAAGAAAAACATTCTAAGTCTGAAAATGTTGAAGATTTCAGAAAAACCCAATGGTAGAATTATAGCAAGGTAGCTAAAGTTTCTTTGAAGTAATTCAGTTCAAAGAAATAGATCATACAATTTTACACCAACCTTGGTAAAGATTTGGAACCTATGCTTGTTACTATTTGGCTAAAAACAGCATCACGATTTAAATGAAGTATCTTATGTAATTCTTGGTAGTGGATATGAGAATGTCTAATTTCATCGACCTAAGAAAGGAGAGTTTCTTATTTCACGCTTGAATGTTGAAATAACAATTCATGATGTCATCAAGACCTTGTTAGATCGTATACTTTTCAGCGGTATTTTGCTTGCTACACACATTTTCCTATGTTTGCAGCCCACAAGCATGTTCATATTTTAAATATATTTCTCTCTGTAGGTTTTCGGAGAGGTAAACGTTCCAGGTTACGAAGACAAATCCAGGCAGATGAGCATACGACAAGACAGCATACATGAACATTCTTCAAAAATTGGCCGCGTAAACAGATCCTACAGTATGTCATCAGCAGGAAGCAATGTTGCCATTGAGAAGGAAAGAAGGCCTTCGCAGTTCCTTGATCTACCTTCAGCAGGAATGAAACGATTGTCAGTAAGCTGAGCTGAAAAGTACTGTGATTTGATCTTAAGATTTGAAGCGTTTTAAAGTATTTCATTCAAACAGCTAAGAATTCAACGACCGTGATGAGCAGGCCTATTTCTTTTAAATGAATGGCTTGAAAGAAACTTTAGCTACTATTCTGCCGTTGGACTTTCAGAAATCTTGAATATTTTTCGAAAAAACAGCATCAGAATAATGAAGTCTGCCTCAAATTTCTTTGCAATTTAAAAGGGTCTTTGTCTCCAAATTTCGGTCGAAACAGTGATTTTGCATTTTTTGATGGGCAATATCACACAGACTGTCAGTTTGTCAGACCTGATTTTTTGGAAAATAAAAGCGTCATTTTGAAGATAAATCTTTGTACTTCACAGAGGAAAAAACCAAACATTCATATATCCTTTACGATTGCTTGGATATGAGTGGATTTTTATCAAGCATTTGTTGGTGGCTTGGGTGAAGCCACCAAACAAACTGCAGAAAACAATGGAGAACAATGGACACGTGCGGTGTTTACTGATTTATTTACAGTTTGGTGACGTTATAGCTCCTTTAAAATGGTAGCTGCTCTAAGATTTGTAGATGTCATTTCACATTAACTTATTGTATATACGTTTTTAGTTGCAGTTGAAGTATGTTTTGATTGTACGATTTTATAGAAAAGGCAGGCCTTTTAGCTATTATTTAATTTTGTTAGGAAGGGTATTTGAGCATATTTCTTATTTGCCAAAAAGGGAAAAAAATCATTCTTGCCCAAATTTTAGACTCGAAAAGTAGCCTAAGCAGCCCTATCCTGAATATACCTGAGTACCCCCTTGCAGGTTTTGCTGATTCCTTTATAAAACTTAGAAGCACATACAGTTTTTTATCAAATTGATGTTCTTTAAAAGCAACGGTAACCAAGAAACTGCAGAGAATCCTTGAAAGAAAACGAAGCTTTTCCGTCTGCATAGCATGGATTTTCTTGCTCTTTGCTAGAGAGAATCCAAGACCCTAAAATAGATTTACTCGGGTCTATACACAGATCAATCCAATGCATTTGCTGACCAAAAAAAGTGTCAGAATGCTCTCCTAACAATACGTATTTTGTCTCACATTAATTGTCAGGTTGAATTTGCAATAACGTAAAATTACACATCCAAAAATCTTTAGTTGTTTAATTCACGAATGTTTCGCCTGACATTTTATGTGAGACAGACTTTAGAAGTATGTTTGTAAATATTGTAAATAGCACTTTTTGGTTGCATCGATGATATGAAACCGACCTGAGTCTCTTTCCTTAGTCCTGAAATCCTGGAATGACGGCAGATAATGGTTTCACCGCAATCGAATTCTGAAGATTGCCATACTACCATATTTTGTAGAAAACTGCTTGTTGAATGCCTTTAGATTTTGGCCTCCGAAGTAAAACACACACACCTTAAATGTTAGTTTTAAAAAAAGAAAGGTCTTTCTTAGGCAGTTAAACCATTAGTGGTAGGGAGCATAGGAAACAAATGCGAACAAATGTCGTTCATAGCCGAATGGCTCGTGGCCCATGGCCGAAACCTCCAAAGCCTCATTTTCACGGACCAATCAGACGGTGAATAAGCGAAGAGGACAAAAGGAACCCGTGAAAATTTTTCTAAATTTTACCTACCTTCATAAAAAGCAACCAGGAAAAAAACTGCTTGAATTTTCCTGAATATTTTTGAAGAAACCTACCCTCCAGATGTTTAGGAAAACAAATTTGGATGCCGGTTAAAAAATCTCCAGGTTTTGCGGAGTTATTGCCTAATTATATCCACCCATCTCAATGTGCTGTCCTGTGCATTCTTGAGTTAATTAAAGTAAGGTACGAGTTTAGAAATGTTCATAAAAACTAAAATGAAAACATCTTCTGCGAAAAAAATATTGTTTTGTGCAAAATTCAAGATGACGTTGTGGCTGGCTTTGCCGTTTCATTTCGTAAACTCTCTGGTATGCAGAGAAAGGCTTTCCAAATTTTGCAGTAAATTGTTCCCCTAGCGTCAAAGGCATGTCAGTTTGTCAGCGAATGAAGATTTGGGGCCTAAGCTCTCACACGAGAAAAAGCGAGAGAAAAAGCTACTCAATGTATACAGCCGAGTGAAAGGCAAATGACAATAGATAACACTGAAGGTCAGTTGAAAATATTGTATTCCAACGAAAATACGCGTCGATGTGCTCAAAGCAAAATACCTACAATCAACACAGCATACAGGTCATTATCAGCAATAAATAGTGAAAAGAACCAGCCTTTTCACGGTTTCTTACATGCTTAACGATACGATGAGTGAAGCTTCATAAAAAGTTAATTATACGAAGTACTTACAGCCAAGTTGCAAGTTCCAACGAATAGGATAGACAAATTCAGCTAACAGTGTTTGTATCCATTTCACTCCAGTTCAAGTGACCATACACTTGGAAAATCATCTTATTATCTATTATACGGCTACTCGCGTCACGCTTTTCATGTTTATCAAGTTCTTAACTTGTATGAAAGGAAAGCTTCCTCAAGAGGACAATAACATGATCTGAAGTGGGTGCAAACAACAACGACAGATTTTGTAAGACAATAGCACGAGCTGCTTTTGTTGACACCTGAATTCAAAGCGATGAGCGATTGCCGACAAAGGAAATTCCCTCAACCAGTATTTCAAAACAAACAAAGCCCCAAGAGTTTCTCTGAAACCCAGGTAGCTAGCGCGCTCGTTGTGCATTCCATAAATTATTTTTAAGAGCAAACATGAGCATATATCGAAAGAAGAAGGATATATCTACATATCAGCCTCGGGTATTTAATTTGCTTGGTTCAAAAGCCGATTGGGAGGCGATTCAGTTCTCTTACATTTTTGGGTGTGATTAAAACACTTACTGCTCAGCGTCTGAACCAAAGAAATCAAATGCCCGAGGGCTTCTTCTTTTGATATATGCTCATATGTTTGCTCTTAAAAACAATTTCTGGAATACACAAAGAGCGCGCTAGCTACCTGGGTTTCAGAGAAATTTTTGCAGCTTTGCTTGTTTTGAATTACTGGTTGAGAGAATTTCCTTTGTCTGCGATCGCTAATCGCTTTGAATTCAGGTGACAACAAAAGCAACTCATGCTACTGTATTACAAAATCTGTCCTTGTTCATCACAAAGTGATTTATTATTCTGAGTAATAGATTTCACACACTCAGCACAGCATAGCAACCGTGGTGTTTTGTTCCCTTTTCTGTTTACTTTGATTCGACTGAGTGCCTTTAGAGGTGTGAAATCTATTCTTCAGAATGGCTAAGCGCTTTGTGACGGCGGACAGCTGAATCTTTGTTCTAAAAAATTCACCCTTGCATTTCACGACACCATTTTCTATATTCTTTTCAAATAAAGAAAATGTTTTGAAAGCTCACTCTCTCGGGAGCAAACTTAGATCGAATTGAAGTATGGTGAAGCACTGAGCGACCATACCAACGTTTTACTACCAAAACAAAATACACTAAGTAGCTAGTACAATATTTACATATACTACACAAATATAACGTCTCTACAGTGTATCTACAAAACGCAGTATAGAAACGTAGGAAGCAAGCGGCTCATTTAGGAGTTGAGGCTGCACGCAGGCTAGCGGCTCAAAGTTATGCAATCTGCAGAATAGGCATGTTCTATCTTTAAAGGGAATAACCTGAGTTAAAAGATGAGATCTCAAAGATTTATAAATAGCCTATTGTATTTGATAATCCAGCTCGTGGCGAATGAAAGCTATGCGAAAGAAAACAATAGAGGGATTAGGAGTTTCTTTGTCCTATTTATAGACAAGCGCTATATATCTCAGATCTTAATTCATCGTAGACGCACACCTGGCATTAGCAATTCTTCGACCACAGCCTCTGAATAGGAGTTCTCTTTCTTGCAAGAAATTTCCTTGAAAAACATAGTTTCTTGGGAGTGAACTGACAGCAAGAAAATATTTTATTAAAGAAAAATTCGGGATTGGAATCACAGTTCCTCAAATTTGAAGGAATTTTGCTGTTAAAGACTCGGTTAAAGATTCTTGCAAGTTTCCTCTCGTAATTTTCCCTTACCTGGTCTACAGTTTCTTATAATCCGATTACAGAAAAACGGGTGTGTTTCAGCATGTCAAAACTCTCATTGCAAAGCAGATGTCCTGCTTCAGCAACCTTTTTTGGAAACTTGGGCATTGTAGCATCACAAAACATTCCTATAGAACGATTCCATGCGCCTTAGCGAGGCACTCGTGAATTGTTTTCACGCATTTGGTTCAATTAGTAAATGCAAACAAACAAAAGTGCAAAACCGGGTGGTATCTTTTTTAGCGAGCCCAAAACAATGCTTTGTTCTTTTTATNCAAGCCCACTGGTCGGCGACCACATTTCTGCAGTGGAGGGCGATCTTAAAGACAAATGACGGATATATAGCGCCTAGTTTAAAAATAGAACAAAAGATGGCTTAGTGCTTTCATTTGTCTAATTGATTTGCTAAACTCTCGATATCATCAATTACAATGGAATTCAATAAGTTATATTTAGATTACCCAGGCCCCTGATTTAAGTCACCTTATATCTCCGTCATTTGTCTTTAAGGCTCTTGGGCCACGGGCATTTGTTTTGTCTTTCATGGACCCCATGGACTTAATTCAATTCAACTCAAATCACGTCAGGAGAAATATGGTCGTATTTGGAGCTGCAGCGACGTGCTGGTACTAATTTGAACGCTATCACAAAATACTAGCATGCAGCATGAAATCAGGGCCACCTGTACAAATTGGGCCGCAATGCATGCCGGTTACCCAAGAGCCTTTAAAGGCATTGAGTCCGCATATATAACGCGCTGATAACCAATGTCAACTTCTTTTCAATCATAAAACAAAACTTGTGACTTAATTGCTATTGCAATTACACCAAAGAAATCCTTGAGGATAATGCAAGGATTAAGAAGCCTTTAGTCTCCACTACTAATGATTTTAGCACTATTGTGCGATAACAAAGGGCCGTCAGCGGTTTGTCAGCAAAAATTCAGGATAGAGTTAACGCTGTGCTATTTATACGGACTCAATTCCTTTAATCTTAGCCTTGCTTCCTTCGCCCAGCTATACAAAGCAGCCTCAGACAGGAATATCCAAGCGATTAGATGACATGCGCCTCAATGGGGCTTTCCTACTGCCGCCATATCCAGCAGAGCTTCCCATTGATGAGACACTGAGTGACCTGCTCCTCCGCACGGTATTTGATACACCCTTGAACCCTGTGCGTTTCATCAAGGCTTGCTTGACTCCTTCGTCGATTCCAGGCATGTTCATTTCACCGAATACCTGAAATAAAGATAAGATTAAACTTTGGATTGGGAATGAACAGCTGAAGATATAGACTAAACCAAAATTGAAAATCAGCCCCATTGAAAAACGTAAAATTATAAATTAGAAAATTAGTAACGTCTCCCGTTCACACGAAAACGGCACATGTCTAGCCGGCACAGTTTGTAAACGGTGGCGTGTGAACACTCGAAAAAGACCAAGAAGGAAAATTTGTCAACGCTTTCGCAATGAGGTTGATTAATTCGTTGATCCTCGAAAAATTTCTTTGTCACCAAATCCACCCTGTTTGCCACGGAGATCCCAAAGAGATTGGCACCGTCCAATTTTCTATCGTTTTCCAAATGTGCCGGTATCGTGTGAACATTAGCTAAAATTTTGATACTCTCACATTTCTCACCGTTTTCAAAATGTGTCAGCATCTTGTGAGCGTAGTTTTATGCTTTTCACTTTGTTCAGAATGAAGTAAGAATACTTTAAGCTCTGTAGCTTAAGAGAGTTGATCGTTTTACAAAATAATTTCATACCGGATGAGCTGAACAAAAAACTGAGAGGTGTCTGTTAATCAATCTGGCTGCGACAAATATTACAACATTTTTAGTCAAAAGTTTCTGCAAAGGAGAAAGGCTCACTTGGGCGATTTTACTGATTTAAAACGTGATTTGACAGATCCCTGAAAAAGGCCTTCAATTGAAATCATTTCCATGCAAAACAAGATTAAGCCAAATGTATTTAAAATTGCAGCATTAAAAGGCAGCAATACTAGCATAATAGCATTTAGCAGCCCTACCTCAATGATAGCCCCATCAGGCAATCGCAGGAATTGCCTGTGTAGTTCAATCAAACCATCAGGGTGAATGGAATGTATTGACACATGAGTTGTCGTTTCTTTTGCTCCAGTCTTTTTACCATGGGCAGTTGGATCGTCCCAGCATTCATCTGCAAGCTGAAGAAGAAAACAAAGACATTTCTCATTTACCAAGAGTGAATTTCTTCAAATTTTTTAAAGTTTCTTCGGAAAAGCCTAGCTTTCAAGTACATTGAATATTCTTCTGCTTATCTGCACGTATAATGAACTGAAGTAAAATAAAAGTGATGTAAAATCTCAGTTTTGCTTTAAATTTTAACATTTTAAGGCTAAAAGTTCCATTTAAATAAGGGAGGTTTGAAGGACGTCAGAAGGCACAGACTCTTTTTGCGCTTGATGACGTCACGATGCTCCTGGTTGCTTATTTGAACACGCAATATCACAGAGAAAAGACGAAACATAATGGGAAAATGACGATGCCCCATTCATAACAGTACAGTCTCTTAATTTATCATCAATCACACTTACCCTGGAGGTGTCCTTTAAATCAAAGAAAGCGAGGCTGTCCTATTATTTTCTTGCCTCTTAATCGTTACTAGCCTCTTTATCGTGTGATGATAGACTAATGGCGATTATATTTGGCCTAAGTAGCAGAATCTCTAACGAAAATATAACTGTTACAAACGTCAAACAGAGAGTAAAAGTTGATAGTTCGCAGGCAGCAGTTGGTAAATCAGTTTCCTAGCATTAAGCGTACAAACCCCACCCCAGATTTGTCCTTTAAAGCTGCAAAAACAACGATCGATCACCAGAAGAAATAATTAGAAAACACAAACAATTAAGCATTGAAAAATGTGTTTGTTTCCAAATTGGTTATGTAATCCATTACACTGAAAACACCTGCTTAAGGTAACTCTGCTTTCCGCTCTAGTGCACAGTGAAATGCCGTTTCTCAAAACCACTCTCCTCAGAAAACAGTTAATTTCTCCAATATTATTCGGCCTATTGAAAAGCGGTAAAAAGGATGTTGTTCTGTATAAT
>REGL01000076.1:420584-450924 GCA_004194395.1 Aurelia aurita complex sp. Pacific | reverse complement strand
GCACATTCGAAAATTCTACAAAATATAGCAAAATATCCTTCGATTCTGATTCTTTTCAGAATAGCTAAAAGGTCTATTATAGGCTAAAAGCCCGGGGGGGGGGGTACTTCACTATCGGGTCCGACGGGGATGTGCGCCAGTTTTGGGTAGTTTTTGGCCTGAAAATTCTGGGAATGGGGTATACTTTTACTGGAAATTTTCTGTGATTGGGGTATACTTTCACTTGGAATTTTCTGGGATTGAGGTTGACTTTTATACTAAGAATTCTGGTAATGGGTGTTGAATGTCCCCATTAATTCAGAACAGATTTGTTCTGCTTGTGACCATAACTGAGAGAAAATCCGTTGAAATTGATTGAAATTGAATTGAAATTGAATGCTATTTAACGTTGAATTGTTCTTTGCTACTGCTTCAAAATTCTGGGATTGGGTATCAATATCTGACCAAAATTTTGGGATTGGGTGTCAATATCTGACCAAAATTGTGGGATTGGGTCATAACAGAAATCCTGGCGGCGCACACCCCTGTATAAATTTATAGTGAAGTACCTCCCCCGGGGCTAAAAGGCTATCATTCATTCGGTTCGGTCCATCGTGATTGTTTATAATAAGGCAAGCAGTGAGAATCAGGGTGATACTTACATCCGAATCCGGCTTCATAATCAATGAATCCGTGCTGAAATTCTTTACCGGTTCAGTCTGCAAATGATAAATAAGAAAATTTTGCGTTATGAATCAAGAAATCTACCCGTTTGTCAAAATACTGGCCCCTGAATATCAAATCAACAATGTTGCAAACTGTCTTGTTTCATTGGCAATGTGTTCGGTTATATTCCTTAATTTACCCGGGTTCAATCGGTCATTCCTTCCCGTTGATGTGGGACATTTTTCCAGAAAAGAACTTTTAAAACCTGCAAAAACGAGTGAAAACGGAGAGCAAAAGTTCCTTTGTCTTTTTCAGAATAAGGGTGTTTTTCTTCTTTTTCAAGAATTCAAGAAAAATTTTCAAAAAACTTAAAACCACCGTAATTTCTAAACATTTTGACGTAACATGAAATAATTTCGAAGGAAACCATATTTCATAAATGCCTACAATATGGTGTCAAGCAAAAGTCTGTCACTCATCTGGTTCATGATTTAGAAATTTGATGACGTCACATCCTCAAATGAGTTAAAATGTAAGATACGCTGTAATTTCCAAAAGTATTCAAAATTTCTGAAAAGTCCAACGGTAGATTTATAGATAAGTATCTAAAGTTTCTTTCAAGCCATTCAATCAGAAGAAATAGGTCATTGAATTTTACATCCACCTTTTTACGCAGAGATAAACATTTGGAACCAATGCTTAAATTATGTAAATTGTGAATAGTAGGCGTTAATCATTAATTTAGCTATTCCTTTTTCAGCTTATTTTAAATAAATTTATGATATGATATGAAAGATACGATATTAGGTAATACGATTTTTCAAACGCCGGAACTTTTATTGGTGCACCCGGTATTATAAGTTCCACTATGACTGGTTTTGGTTTGGTGTTAGTCCGGTTTTGATGAGCAAGTTCTCTTACTCATCGTAGTCAGCCGAGGACCAACACGAAATAGCTCAGATATGGGTAAGGTGAATCGAGCTTCAGCTCAGATATATGCAAGGGGTCATTCCATGTAATTTGAACAAAGGCATGTCAAGTCATGTTCGAGAATCGCCCTCAAAATTTTTTCATATGATACGTACCTAAAGACAAGGTCAAATTTCCAATTTCAGCTTCATAACTGGAACGGTTAATTTTAAATGGCTGGTTGAAGTTTTGGTGACAGTTCGACCAAAGATGAAGTGACATTTTCAATGATTTTTAATTTTAATTACAGGACTCTGTGTCACTTCATCTTTGATCGAGCTGTCATCAAAAACTTCAACTATCCATAGAAAATTAACCGTTCAAGTTATGAAGCTGAAATCTGAAACTTGACCTTGTTTTTAGGTAACAATTATATGAAAAAATGTTGAGGGAGTTTCTCGAACATGACTTGACATGCCTTTGTTCAAATTATATGGAATGACCCTAAGGTGAATCGAGCTTCATCTATTTTCATCCAGATTTCACTTACTGTTACACGTTTCGCCTGGCGTTGCAAGCACGCTTCGCACGAAGTTCACCGTGTAGCAAGGCCTGCATACTTGATTTCAATGACCTAAATGTAAAGTGAGCTTACCAAAGTAGAAGGTTTCTTTGATTTATTGTCTTTCTGCACCGCATCTAAAATTAAATCATTGCCATGAAAACTTTCAAAATACAGCATTGGTCCTTAAAGGGGCCCCGTCGTCAAACAGTAAACAGAACCGTAAACTCGCACGTGTCGGGGATTATCCATTGTTCATCCATTGTTCTCTGCAGTTTGTTTGGTGGCTTCATCCAAGCCACCAAAAAGTGACCGTTAAAAATCCACTTATATCCGAGCAATCGTAGGAGATATGAATGTTTGGTTTGTTCCTTGGTGAAGTACAATGATTTATGTCCAAATGGCAACTTTCATTTTGAAAAAAATACGAAAATCCTGTTTGATATCACCTTTCAAAAAACTGCAAAAATAATCGTTTTGTTTACATTTTGACGACGGAGCCCCTTTAAAGGCAATCAATCGGCAGGGTTAAAGTATGTGTTCATAAACACGGAGTAGGGCACGAGTAAAAAATCTACTGAAAAGAGTGAAATCGACACATGCAAGAGCTTATGAGACAAAGAGTGCGAAGGTTTTTCTTTGGTCTATTAACTTTAACAATTAGTAATTCTTAAAAATATTATGTATTATGAAACAAGGGCAGATTTTGTAAAAACAATAGCATCAACTGCTTTTGATTGACACCGAAATTCGAGGGGATTAGCGATTGCAAACGAAAGAAATTCTCTCAACCAGTAATTCAAAACAAACGAAGCCATATGAAAAATTGCCCTGAAACCAGAAGGGCAAACTGGTGCCTTGATTTTATGCTTAATTGTGTACTAAATCAATCATATAGATTCAAATTTGACATTATGAATTTTGACCGGAAGTGCCATTTTGGATGACGTTATTAACTTTCATTTTAGAACTAATGCCGCTATAAATATTTGTGTGTAAGTCTAAGTCTGTGTGTAGGTTTGTGTGTGACGTGTTCGAAATACTGTAGCTAGACTGCATTTTATTGGACATTTCGATTCATATATATATTTTCTTTTATTTTGACAAAACTTGACATAGAGTGTGGCATGATGGCCTCATTCTCAAGATCCAAAGATGTGGAATTAGTGGTAAACTGTTGCAAGTGGGCATAACTTAAACTGACCAAGCAACATCTTGCTGATGATCACATGCATGTTAATTCTAAATGCAGACAACACAGTTCATTGGTATCCGGTTTTTTCCGAGGAATGTGCCTTTGAAGAGAACTTTCCCTGTCCAAATCGACGTATTAAATGGGAAGACCCGCGTTTCGTCACACTTTTAAAAGAGGTACTTGTTGGATGCTCGGCAAACCTGAAATGACAAATCTGCAAGCTAAATAATAAATTTAGAAATAGTCTTACCCAGAAGCTTCCCAATAGAAATTACACTGCTCTGAAATAGAAAAATTACAACTTCACTATCTGAAATGCATTTTGACAAACACGAAGAAGCTATTTGCCTTTTAAGAAGTCCACAACAAACACTTCTCTACCTTGTTTTGAGCATTGTTTGCGGAGTCTCGCGCAGTGGGGACCCTGCGAGGGGAGCAATGACGGGAACGGTTGTTGTCGTTGTCATCTTGGCTGGGGTTCCGATTGTTTTCTTGGCTTGGCTTGGCTGGGGTTCCAATTGTTTTCGGGATGGTTGCTCTCTTGGCTGGGGCTCCGATTGTTCATCACACATTTCCTAGCCAGACATCCAATGTGAAACCGCCTGAAGTATTCATCAGTAAAAATCATTCATATTTAGTTATACCGGGTGAGCCAGAAAAAAGTTCCCACTTTTGAAAATTCATAGCATCAAGAGTACTGGATGGATTGGAATGAATCAATATTTTCTTGACAGCCAAAAGATTGAAGTATTTTTGCATCGCCTTGTTACAAGTACTGGAAAAATTGGTGAACTCAAATTTAGAAAAAGTTGGTGGTTGCAAAAGGATGAAAAAGGCCTAAAATACTTGATGAAATCATGAAGGACTCATCGCTAGGAAAAAAAAGAGAAATGCAATTTCTCATGAGTGAGAGATATCATCTGCACATTTTTTGCTATGGGATTGAAAATCTTTAGTATATGTTTGAGAATCTATGTCTTATTGCTCTTGAGAGAGGTGAAACGCCCCTGCGTATTGTTCTGTGTGAGGAGAGTCCTAACGATTTGATGAAGTGTTTTAGGCCTTTTTCTGTCATTTTGCAGCCATGAAATTATTGTAAAGTTGAATTTACCTATATTTGCAGTGCTCGTAAGAAGACGAGAAAAATCACAAAAATACTTCCATCTTTTGGCTTTCAACTAGAATTTGAGTAATTCAAATCCACGAAGTACTTGTGGTGCTACGAATTTAGAAAGCGGGAACTTTTTTCTGGCTCACCCGGTAATATAGGTGTATTTTCTTTATTTAAAGGCCAGGGGGAACATAGGGCTCAAATCTTTAAAGAGGTCGGTGTAAAATTCTATTGCCGTTTTCTTTGAAATAAATAGCTTGGAAGGAACTAAGGGTTTTTTGCTGCAAATCTGCCGTGGCAATTTATCGACATCTTGAATAGTTTCAATATGGCGGCATTTATTAAATTTGAGGCTATGACGTCATCAAATTTCTAAATCCTAAACTACAAAAGCTACAGATTTCTGCTTGCCACCATATTGTAGAGCTCCATAAACTATGGTTTTCTTGAAGGTTATGTAATGTTTCCTCGATTGGTTTAGGATTTACTATGATTTGAATTTTTTCAAAATTGTCCATGAATTTTTTCAAAAATTATCAAATTGCCGCCATTTTGAAAAAAATAAAGATATAATAAAATTTCCACGGCAGATTTACAGCAAAGTACCATAAGTTCCTTTCGAGCAATCCCATTCAAAGAAAAATATAATAGAATTTTACACCGACCTTTTTAAAGATTTGAAAGATTTGAGCCCTATGCTGCCAGGGGGTAGTCAATAAACTAATAAACTAAACCAAATAAATATGCTCTAATTCTATGGAGGTATTAAGGGAAAGAAATGTTGCTTTACTCATCGAGGATGAGTAAATGTAGCCACATCAAAATGCCCAGTTTTGGACCATTGCAATGATTGAAAAAGAAGACGCTCTACCCCATAAAAGGAAATCTCTGACGCAAGTGCAAGAGGGCAGGACACCCAGCCCACGGACAGACAACAACGCCCCACCAGCCCGGCCCGCCACCCCGGCAACGACTAGAGCCAGCAGCCGCACTCAACAGCAAACAGGGCCACCCACGAGCCAATCGCTCCAGCTCTACCCCATAGCACCACTATTGGTGCCACAGGACAGAACTGAGCAAATCAGCAAACGATTCCATCCCGAGATCCATCGAACTAAACCGCCGACCCCTGCATCGCTGACCGGAGGGAGCACCAAGCCAAAGGCGCAGCCACCCCCGAACACCAGATATCCCAGCAAATTTCGTTTTGTTTCGTTTTCTTACAGTCAAAAAAAATTACTTAGAAGTTAGCATATGACCATGGGTGAGAGGAGACAAGATGTTTATTTTTTGGTAAAACGTATACACAAATCAAACCTGTATCTGCTCATCTCATCGTGATTCCAATTTGCAACGGCCTACGGCAACTGCCTAATTTTGTTTCCTGTAAAAGCGAGGCTGTCCTCGTTTGCGGTTATGAAAACCGTTGCCGTAGGCCGTTGCAAATTTTGAATCAAGATGAGCTGAGCGGCAAAGGAAACACCTATACAGACACATTTTTTCATTTTTCATTTTCAATTTTTTAGGCATGGTAGCCCCTCAGTTAGAGAAAAACTGATTTACAGGGGGCCATGCAATAAAAATACTAATACACAGGTATGATTCGTGAATACATTCTACTTCAGTACAGTTCATATATCAATAATTCCACAACATACGATTTAATAATAACCAACAAAACTACAAGGAAATAAGACAATGTGCAAAAGAGATTAATACAATGATACAATATTAAAAATACAAAAGTGGGGAAAATAAATATCGGAGGGAAAGCACGACAACAAATAGAATCAACAAATAGAATCTACTAAACAATAAATATCGGAGGGTAAGCACGACAACAAATAGAATCATATTTGGTATACTTTCCAATTAATCAATTTTGAAAAAAATGAAAAGTCCGAGAGTACATGACAAATCAAAGTGACAAACCCAAGAGACGAGTGGCTAAGCCATACATATATTAGGTGACATAAACGAGTGGCCTTAGCCATAATTGTATTAGAGCGTTTTGGATCAATTCCAAGATCCATCATCAGCGTGTAAAAGTAGGCGTAACTCGCCATTAAATAGGGCAGTAGCAAAAGGTATCAAAAAGGCAAAAAACGTTCAAAAACAACGAATAAGTTTGGAAAAAATACCCATCAAGAGAGTAAACCAAAAACGAGGGGGGGGGCATGAAAACAGCAAAAGGCAGTAGACAACTAAATGCTGTTGGCCAACTGTATACCGGGTGCGCAGGCAAAAAAGTTTGTTGCCTGGCAATCTCTATTCATTCTAATTGCATGCTCGACATTTCAACTTACAGTTTGGCACATCGTAGGAAGAAATCAGTAATCTGAAGATGGAGTTATTAGTTCTAACATTGCATCTTCATGTTGAAGGCAAAACCAGAGAGATTTGTACGCCTTCCTGCATCATCGCGGTGAAGGGGGAATCTCCGGATGAGCGGACGAGGAACACAAAAACTGGGTATACACTTTCTTTCATTGCCTTGACCAGCCTTGACGACGAGCGAGAGTTCTGCTCATTGAGCATATTTGAAGTATAGGTCTGAACAACAAGGACAGATTTGGTAAGACAATAGCATGAGTTGGCTTTGATTGACACCGCAATTCAAAGCGATTAATGATCGCAGACAAAGAAAATTCTTTCAACCAGAAATTCAAAACAAACAAAGCCGCAAAAATTTCTCTGAAACCCAAGTAGCTAGTGCGCTCGTTGTGCATTCCAGAAATTGTTTTTAGAGCAAACATGAGCATAGAACGAGAGAAGAAGAATATATCTACACATCTGCCACGGGCATTTCATTTCTTTGGTTCAGAAGCTGAGCAGTAAGTGTTTCAATTACACCCAAAAAAATAAGAGAATGGAATCGCCTCCCAATTGGCTTTTGAATAGAATAAATCAAATGCCCGTGGCAGATGTGTAGATATATCCTTCTTCTCTCGATCTATGCTCATGTTTGCCCTTAAAAACAGTTTCTGGAATGCACAACGAGCGAGCTAGCTACCTGGGTTTCGGAGAAATTTTTGCGGCTTTGTTTGTTTTGAATTACTGGTTGAGAGAATTTCCTTTGTCTGCGATCGCTAATCGCTTTGAATTGCAGTGTCAATCAAAACCAACTCGTTCTATTGTCTTACCAAATCTGTCCTTGTTGGTCTGAACATTGAATCTAATAGGTCTCGGGGGGAAATACTAAGTTGCACGAACATGCACAATGCACTATTGCATAATATGGCAAGTTGAAAAAGCAATTGAAATTATCCTTAGTTTAGAAAAAACAGTTTGTTGTACTCCGTAAAACAGTAAAATTCCCATTTGAAATTCCCAGTTGGCACAAGGCAACAATAACAGCAGCAAACAGTTTTTTCCAAGAACAATTTGTTTCAATTCTTCACACCTTAGGCCAATTCACACAATCAAAAATTAACTTAAATCTAAATTATATTCAATTATAAAGCAGCGTTTTCTCTTGTGAATAAAATGTCCACCCCCTCAGGACGTCAAGGTAATGAACCAATTGTCAACCCAATTCTTCTGTTCCTCACAGAGGGAGTCCCCACCATCACGGAGCTGAAAGGCGTAATAATCTCTCTGGTTTATCTTGAACATGAACGTGAAATATTAGAGCTCATAATTTCATTTTCAGATTACTAATTTCTTCCTACGATATGCCAAACAGTAAGTTGAAATATATAGCACGTAACTAGAATGAATAGAAATTGCCAGATTAAACAGATTTTTCTCTGTGCTCAATCAAACGTCGGAACATTTTTTTGGGACGCCCGGTATAAGAATTTTATTATCATCATCATCCTTTATGATTGTCATTATTATCATTATTACGAAATACCTGGGAATCTTCGTCTTTCTTCTGTCCATCTTTCTTGTCAATAGCACCTGAAAAGGACAAGATATTTGTTTGTGCTTCGAATACTGCAGATCCAACCTCGTTCCCAAGGGTATCTGTTGTTTTCAATGGGAGGGTAGACCTCAACAGACAACCTCGTTCCCAGGGTGTTCTGACGTCATACGCTGGTCACGAAGACGAGCTCACTCTGGAGACGAGATTGCTTAACAGATACCCTTGGGACCGGTTGCCAAATTTTGTCAATTTTGATCGGAATAATTAGCATAATTTGGCAGACAGCAGGTCCTTTCGAATCCCATATTCGACAATTTCGAAAGGTATATTCCATGGTTTGGGCACGACTTATTGTAACCAAAACCATTCGCATGTTCTTCATTTCCACTGAACGCCAGGTTTTCAAAGTGAGAAACATCTTTTGTTTTGAAAAGAGCCAATCAAATAGCAGAATAGCCTAACAGGCTCCAGGGTCAATGTAGGCGTTGAAGTTTACGAAAACCTTCATTGTCACTGGGTACGAGGTTGCTGCAGATCTTGATTGATGATACCGATTGATGATAGTTCAGGCGTTTGCAAAATCATGTTACCAAAAAGGACTGGATATATATCATATTTAGTATTAAATCATTTATAACACAAAATCCCTTTAGCATAAAATAATACAACCTAAAGTTACAATCTATAATACAATTTATTATAACATACAAATTTTCGTTTTCGCAAACACTGAAAACAAGCAAAACACATTGATCAGATTTTCTAAAGACGCGAAATGAATGAACAAAGAGAACATGTTTTCACGGTGATTTGAGATTTAGAAATTTATTAGTGTAGACTTCTGCACGAGTATCTTTTTCAACGATTGGCCTCTGTTGTAGCCTGCGTGCAGACTTTACTTTCCACTGCGAAGGAGAGCCAAGGCGGATCTTGTAAAGTCTGCGAATTAGCGCCAATTATTGAATTCTGAAATTAGATGCTCTCCTGCGAAGAGGAGCTGAATCTTGCGCAATAAGTTGACCAAACAAATAGGAAGCATTGCAGAAAATGTCCGATGAGACCAAGTGCACGCTTTACAACGAAGAAACTATATTGAAGTGCAATCGAAATCTAGTGGAAGGATCTGGTGTATTTAATCCAATTACAAGATCGGCCTTGGCTCTCCTTTGCAGTGGAAAGTAAAGTCTGTAGGCAGGCTACCTCTGTTGCAGAATTCTGTGCAATGAAGTGCCGCCCAAAGCCGTCACAAAATCAAAAATTCACCAAGACTCCATGCTTGTTGGCCTCATGAAACTTTCCTACTTGTCTTTTTAACCCCCTTGACACAGGAACACAACCTGCACCAAACCATAAATTCAATGAAATTACAAAAGGAAAGACAGACAGTTCTTTATATCACTGAAGATAATGCTACATTTCTCCCGAGATAGAACCAATACTCGTGCAGAAGTTTGCACAAATCAATTTCTAAATCCCAAATCACCCTGACAACGTTTTCTCTTTGTCCATTCCTGTCGTGTCTTTAGAAAATCTGATGAACGTGTTTTGCTTGTTTTCAGTGTTTTCGAAAGCGAACATTTTAAGAAACTCGCTTCTGGCTCTAAAAACAGAAAACAAAAAAATTTGCAAAAATTCTGGAATCTTATTCAGGCTTTCTGCTAAAGATTAATTCATACATCTTCAAAATCGGTCCAATGCACGATTTATCGTGGCCTGCCAACAGTGCATAGTTTATTTTGGCGCACCCGGTAGAAAATCTCTGGCAAATCCTTTTCGCTATCTGACTGTCCAAAGAGGCTATGCTGGCGTCTGCTTTGGGGCTGCCCTTTGTGATTTTTGCGCATTTTTGCGTGTGGTGGTGGGATGGAAGTCGCTATCAGGCCATCTGGGATTTAGCCTGCGTGCAGACTCTACTGATTTCTTTTCAGAGAGGTTTCCCCTCCAGTAGAGTCTGCGCATCAGCGACCACATCCTTGTTCTAGGTCACGTGCGGTTCGCAGGATTGAGGAACTAACTCATTGAATTAGATTCAATAGAGCCGCCTATAAATAGGATAAACAAAGCACCCATACACAAAAGGTTTTCTTTGGCTTTTATTTGGCTAGCTTTGTTCATGCATATACCAATCCAATATCAGAAGACTCCAACAAAGACCAGACGCTACTCAAAGAAAAGGGAAGGCTTCAACCAATCAGGAAAGGTTTAGCGTTTCTCATAAACTGAGAACAAGTATTTGGTCGCTGATGCGCAGACTCTACTGGAGGAGAAACCTCTCTGAAAAGAAATCAGTAGAGTCTGCACGCAGGCTATCTGGGATTCAGCTATTGCTAAAAAAGTTTTGGCAGCATGCGAATCTTTTGCAGGGTCACTTGGTGGTAGCCAACATAGGGCTCACATCTTTAAAAAGGTCGGTGCAACATTCTATTACAGTTTCCTTTGAATTAAATGGCTTGGAAGGAACTTAGCGTTTTTTGCTGTGAATCTGTCGTGGAAATCTATTGATATCATGATTAGTTTCAAAATGGCGGCATTTATTAAATTTGAGGCTATGACGTCATCAAATTTCTGAATCCTAAACAAGAAAAGATAACAGATTTCTGCTTTTCACCATATTGTAGGCCTTCATAAACTATGGTTTTCTTGAAAGTTATATGGATTTTCCTCCTTTGGTTTAGGATTTACGATGATTTAAATGTTTTCAAAATTTTCCATCAAATTTTTCAAAAATTATCAAATTGCCGCCATTTTGAAAAAAAATCAAGATATCAAAAAATGTCCAAGGGAGATTTACTGCAAAGTACTATAAGTTCCTTTCAAGCCATTCAATTCAAAGAAAAATGGAATAGAATTCTACACCCACCTATTTAGAGATTTGAAAGATTTGAGCCCTATATGGGTAGCCGCAAAGTTGCCACTGTAGCCTCAAAGGATTCAGTAGGAGTTTTCAAAGCTTCAAATCCCTTTTCAAATTCATAAAGGACACATAAACAATACCTCTACTTTGCAAAACAGCATCAAATTCTATTGTTTATCATTTTTACAGGCAATATTTTTCTTTAGATAGATTAATTGTAAATATTGTATTATCGTGTAAATCTTTCAATGTAAACAGTAAACAACGTATTTGCTATAAATTATTGGCTGCCGTTGTAAAGTTTCACACTGATGAAGATTTTAAATCAGTACATGATATTAGTAATAAATTAGTACACTACCGGGTGAGTCAGAAAAAAGAATCCCTTTTTGAAAGGTCACGGCTCCCTGGATATCAAGACAATGATATCGGCAAATACATAGTTTAATGGTAGAAATTTTCAAATCTATTATAAAATTTACCTGACTGAAATCGGCCACTCGATTCAGAAATTATGAGGGATTTTCTCGAGAAAGCCTCTTCCAAAACCTTCAAAACGTGCCAAAAATCATGAACAAATTTCCCTTACATTTCTGCCTTACAACAGCCTTACAGCAATGACTTGTGGACGCTTTAGCACGTGAAGGATGAACAAGTCCTCCCTTTTGTATCGATGACGTATTCAAGGGAATTCAATTCTCCTAAGAAGACAAAATACATTAATTTATGTAAGTGTCATCAATTTAAGGGAGGAAGATTTGCTCATTGTTTTCATTCGTTTTCGCAGGTTTTTAGAAGGGGCTTTCTGCACAAAATCACCCATATCCACGGGAAGGAATGGTCGATTAAGGCCGGGTAAATTACTGAACCTAACTGAACATATTAGCAATAAAACAAGACAATTTTCAATATTATTGCTTTGATATTCATGGAGCAGTGGCCTTCCAAGCGGGGATTCTTCTTTCTGACTCACCCGGTGTGTTAGTAACAAATAATTGCAAATAAATGGAATGAATAACAAAGTACTTACTCAAAAGACTTCCTATTGACATCTCACTGGCCTGCAAAAATATAAAATTTTTGATAAGGCAGAAGATAGAATAATAACAAATAGTGAAAATAGATACTGAGAAATAAAAATGATATAAACATAGGATAACAAGAGAGGGTAATGCCAACTCCACCCCCCAGGGGCCCACAGCAAATTGTTACCAGTGTTGCAGAGTTGTTGTTGAGTTTTGACCGTGGTTAATCAGTATAGGTTTTAAGAAACCGTGGTTAATGAGTATAGGTTGGCAAGTGTATATTGAAGTAAGAAACTTTTAATTGGTGAGTTATTAGTGTACTGTTAAATATTGAAATTAAGATGCAAATCTTCAGCCGATGTCCTGTTACCACAGGGTCCTTCAGCCACCCCAGGGGTTCAAACCGGGCCAGTGCAGCAAGTGCATAGCCCGGCCCCCTAGAGTAGCCCAAAGGCCCCCCACATTTCGGGGCAATTAAATCGGAATGTTTTTTGTGGTACAGGTGCCCCAGCAGACCAGTATCCTGGTCCACCAATGCATCTGGTAGTGTGTATTTTATTTGATAGTAGGTATTGTATGCAGGTATCTTATCGGTTAAATTTAGATTTTACTAGTTTATCTTTAATATTCTTGTGTCTTTTTAGGGCAACAAAAGGTTGTTTTGTCCATATTTGTTTTAGTATATCATCATTTTCAATAGATCGCCAATTTTCCTTTAATATTTTTCCAATTTTTATTGATGTGTTGTCATACGGAATGACAAAGGGGAGGTTCTTAGCTGTGTGTGTAGTTTGTTTTTTATTGTCAACTAGTAGATCTGATTGTGAGTATTGTTTGATTTTATTGAATTGTGTGTTGATTTCAGAGAGGTTGTAGCCCCTCCTAATTAAGTTGTTTCTAAGTATTTCTAATTTCTCTTCAAGTTGTGTATTGTTGGTGATGATTCTCCTGTATCTCAGTGCTTGGCTATAAATAATGCCCTTCTTACAACTTGAGGGGTGAAATGAGTAGTTGTGCAAGAGAGTGCAGATATCTTGTTGTTTGACAAAGAGTGTACTTTCTAATGTACCATCCCTGTTGAAGTATAGTGTCGTGTCTAGGAAGTTAATTCGATGACAAGAGTGCTCTGCTGTGAATTTAATAGTAGGGAAACAATGGTTGCAATGATGTAAGAACTTAAGGAGTGCCTCCTCTCCATGTGTCCACACTAAAAATATGTCATCAATAAATCTTTTCCAAATTATTGGTGTTTTTTTATCTGGCGCCGTGTGTAGCAAATGACTTTCACAGTTATGCATAAATATGTTAGCGAAATTTGGTGCAAATGGGCTGCCCATTGCAGTGCCGTGTATTTGTAGATAGTGTTTCTTGTCAAATTCAAAATAATTATGTTTGATAATGAAAATAAACATTTGTTCCAAATCTTTTATTGGGAGGGGAAGATCCCCTTGGTAAAAATTTAACATTGCTTCCAGGCAGTATTGTATGCCTTGATCTTGTGGGATGTTGGTATATAAAGATTTGACATCCATTGTTACTAGAATGTTGCCTGGTTTTATTTCTGTGTTGAGATTTAGTGTAGTTTGTAAAAAATGGTTCGTGTCCTTGATATATGAGGGTGTTTCCTTGACAATTGGTTTTAGATAAAAGTCAAGATATTGAGATAGTGCCACTGTTGGGGACTGGCAGCCCGAAATTATTGGCCTACCAGGGCAACCCTCTTTGTGTATCTTTGGTAACATATAGAATGTTGGTGTTTTGTAGTTAGAGGGTGGGGTAAGAAATGAGTAACAATCCTCATCAATGCTCCCTTTCGTGTGTAGATGTGTTAAAAATGTTTCTATTTCCATTGATAGAGCAGGTATTTTATTCTCAGCTTGTTCCTCATAGTAGTTCTTGTCCTCAAGTTGTCTGTTAGCCTCTTCAATGTAAAATGTTGTAGGCCAAAGTACAATTTTACCACCTTTATCAGCTGGTTTGATTATCATTTCTTTTCTCTTCTGCAAGTTAGTCAAAGCTGTGACCTCAGCAGAGCTGAGGTTAGTGTCGTTTAGTTTGGGTTGGTCATAGAGTTTTATCAGGTCTTTGCTGACATTTTCAAAGTATGAACGCAAGGTTTTTTGTTTGTAGCTTGGTGGTTCCCAATTGGAACCTAATTTGAACTTGTTTGGTAATGTTTTGCTTTTGTTATTATTAGGCTTTTTGAAGAAGTGATAGTGTAAGAGCATGCGTCTCTTGAATTTGAGAAAAGCTGCGAAAACCTCCTCCTTAGTGACGATGTTAGGTGAATACACAAAGCTGAGGCCCTTGTTTAGAACATTTCTTTCTGAATCGTTCAAGGGAAAATTTCCCATGTTATAAATATTATCAATTGGTATAGTAGTAGCGATATGCTTGTGTAAATATTTTTTGACCGAGTTTTTGTGTTTCTTGTTTTCTTTCCGTAGTTTACGGCTCTGTCCTAATACTTTGCGCAGAGTTGGGATATTAGGCGCATTATGCAGTGCAGCATTCTTGGAAGGTCTTTTGAATCCAAGTCCTTTGGAGGCCATGCTGCTTGGATTTGTAGATGTCGTAGGTGAGCGTATGAAGTCTAATATGTAGAGAAGGAAAGATTCGAAACTAAAGATTTCTGAGGAGAAAATGTAAATAACAACGATCCTATGAAAAGATTTAATTATGAGCAACAAGGACAGATTTTGTAACAAAATCGAATCAGTTCCTACTGATTTCGGTGTTTTTGTTGCGTTTATGGGTTTAATATGATGAGTCCGTTATTTAAGGCTATTTTTAAATGAACAATAACAAAAGTAGTAGATTTATGATTCTTGAGACAGGGGGAACGGCATTGATCTTTTGATGTCAACAAAACTGACTGCAAGAACGAGCGGCAAGACAGGCATCTTCGACTTTCGGATCTTGTAATGCCAAAAGAGCAAAGAAAGGCCTGTCATAAACTTTTGTTCCGTATGTTGGTTCAGTTTGTGTTCTTACCCAAAACGCCACATTCACTGATCATTTCTAGTCCCAGATGTAGCTGATCGTGTGGCTGGTTTTAAAATTAGCAAATTTAACTCTTTTAGAGCTGCCTGGTTTTGAAACATGCTTCAAAAAGCACTGATGATTACCAGATTAAATTCTTTTGCATTGTAAGCTTCTAGTTTGGTCAATGGTCATAAGTGGCAGAGGGAAACGGCTAATTTTGGTCAATTCGTTCTCAATGCATTGAAAGCGAGACTTTCTCCATCTTACCTTTCAGTCCCAGGGCTGACAGGTGACGTGAAAATCCCATGCATGCACTGACTGGAATTGACCTCTCCTGTATTGATGTATTTTTCCTCGTGTATAGGCCCCACGTAACAAGACTATTTCTTAAGTCTATACTCGAATAGACGATTATGGAAAAGATGGCTTGGGGGGGGGGGGCATTTTACCAAGATGAAATGCGTTCCATAATAGAATCAACAGGGATTCTATACAAATTCGATCATCAAACGCAATGCATCTTGGTCAAATGCCCCCACCCCCGACGTAATTTTTTCCGCAATCGTCTATTTCGGAAGCTAAATTGTGGGTTTTGTGTTTGCCAATAAGCCAGGGAAGAGATAAGACACGATGAAAGTTGTATTTGAACTCTGCCCTCGAAAGCTTAATAGTGTTTTTTCACCATTTAATCAGGCTTCCAGACATATTGTCTCAAAACAGCGAGTTCTGAATCCTGCACTCGGAAGCTAAAATTGTGGTTTTTCCACCATTTAATCAGACTTCAGACTATCTGTCTCAAAACAGAGCGTTCGATCGTTCAGTGAACATCAACATGGCATCATCGACGTTAGATCGCAGAGTATCAGTTTTGTTAGTGAATAACGTTATCGTTGTATGCGCTCTCATTTGCTTGACATTTTATACAGTTTCGGTCAATTTAAAGTTAACAGATTCATTGCGAAGCTTGGAATCAACAGTGCAGGAATCCAAAGCAAAAGACAACGTAAAAACAGTGGAAGCAAGACAGAAGTTTGAGAAGTTGGGTAGAGGTAAACAAAATGTCTTCAATTTTTTAGCGAATCTAAATGATGAAGTATGAGAAAATCCTATTGATTGGCTTTAGACAAAAAACTAACAAGCGGAAAGGGACTAAGATCGAGTACATACTGACCTCCCAGAAACATACACAAGTACGAACGAGCTCAGACCTTAAACATAGACGCACAGTGATCCAGGGCAGGACAAAAATGACAAAGTATGACATTTTGAAAGCCAAATTCAATCTAAGCTTCGGCAAAACGCTTTCAAAGTTTCACTCTACAACGCACGACAAAAATCGAGGTATGTCGAGCAGTGTCAAACGAAGGGTGGCCAAACGCTCTCGACTTTTCACATGATTCTCCCTCGACCTTACGGAGGCGTCGAGTTCCGCAAAATTTTCTTCCTATTCTCAAATCAGCACGAAGCTCACAACATGAAATAATAAGGCTGTTGCTGCCCTGACTTTGACAGCAGTCGTTGATGAAGAAGACGCACTGCTAGCTTATAAACGACAGTGTGTCCCATATTAGATGTTCTGCTTGATTTTTATCAACTCTTATCACCTATCCAAAACTAGCCATCATTCTATTCGCCAAAACTTTTTTCCCGAAAGCTAATCTGAGATAACTAATCTGAGATATCTCTAATTTCAGCACCGCTTGTTTGGCAGGACTTTTGTTAGTCTTATAACAAGAATGCCAAATACAGAGAACGAAACGATAAAATTATCATGACACTGCAGAGAACTTTCAGAATCCATTTAAGACTTTATATTTTTCATTTCGTGTTTATAGGAAGGGCAGAACACCACCGGTATAGTGAGTTCCAGCCTCACTAGAGATGGAACCTCGCTCACCCAGCCGAGCTGAGGCAATTTTTGCTTTCACCAATCAGAGAGCAGATAAAGATTTTCCGTATATTTACCTAAAGAAGCTTGCATGTTAATTTTGATAGGTTTGGGATAAAAACGGTGTGGAATTTGTGTATTTGACTCGTACAATGTTATGTTGACTCCGCAGAATGTAGGGTAAAAGAGCTAAAAAGCTATCAGTTGTGTCCTTGTGACTTTTTGACTAAGCCTCCCTCTCTATAAGCCCCGACTCTTTTAGGCCCCCCGTCTATCATTTGTTATCAAGGTTCTGGCACCCAGAGTAAAGCCCCCTTAGAGTCTCTGAAATTAAATAAGTCCCCCCGGGGGGCTTGATAGAGCTTTTACGGTATTTGAAGTTTTGAATTTTGATCGAGACACTCGTCTGAATTTTAAAATTGATCTGACTTTTCTTAAATTTTGAATGTTGGTCTCGACACTCATTTGAATTTTGATCAAGATTAACATTTGAGTTTTGAATTTATTTGAATTTTGATTTCGACTCTCATTTGAATTTTGAAGTTGAATATTTGGAATTTTTATCTTGACTTTCACTTGAATTTTTAAGTTTAAGCCCTTAGTTTACACTCAAGTTACGTTCGATCTGTCCCTAGATTATCTATTTTTAGTAATTGGGATTTACTGTAATCTGTGTCATATTTTTCTATCATGGGTTTCTATTAATAGAGAGGGGGGGCCTAATAGAGCTTTTACGGTAAATTTAAAACTCAAATGCGATTCTAGCTTTGAAGAAAACTACCTGTGAGTCAAAAAAGAGAATCCCCATTTAGAAGGCCACTGCCCCCTGAACATCAAAACAAGAATATTGCAAACTGTCTTGTTTTATTGCCAATATGTCCAAATTCAGTAATTTACCTTGCTTCCATCGGCCATTCCTTCCCAAACCTACAAAAACGAGTGAAAACGACCAGCAAAATTTCCTTTGTTTTTGTTCCCAACAATAATGAAGCTTACATGTATTCATGTATTTTGTCCTCTTGAGAGAATTGAATCCCTCTGAATACCAGGGAAAAGACTTGTTCATCGTCCCAACCCAAGAGGATAGCACGTGCTAAAGCATCCAGAAGTCATCTTTAAACGTTAGGAAAATTTGGTCGTGATTTTGGGCAGGTTTTGAAGGCTTCTTGAAGAGGCTTTCGAAAGAAAATTCCTCATAATTTCAGAACGGAGTGGCCGATTCTAGTCAGATAAATTTCAAAGTAAATTTGAACACGTCTACCATTAAATTATATATTTTTATCGATACCATCGTCTTGATATCCAAGAAGCCATGACTGACCTTTCAAACGAGGAATTTTTTATTGATCCACCCGGATATTTACTACCGGGTGCGGGTGATCCGGCAGTAAATATTTTTCATTTTCATTGAATAGTGTTCACTAAAATGAGAACTGAATTATGAAACGTTATTCCCTATTTAATTTCAGAAATACTAAAGACAAGACAACGACGTTCGCTTGACATCTTGAAGATGATGGAAACTCTAAAGCCAACACTAAATAAGACATATGTTCCCATTCTCTTGCAAGGCCCCAGAGGCCGTCGTGGGAAAACAGGGCAAAAAGGTTCTCTTGGTGCACAAGGAATGAAAGGGGTGGCAGGAGAACGAGGACTACGTGGCAACCCAGGCCCAATGGGGATAAAAGGTGATCAAGGCAGAATTGGCAAGACTGGACCACGAGGAGCTGTTGGAAAAGTTGGAGCAAAAGGAGAGAAAGGGGACAGAGGTAATAATAATTATAATAATATAATAATATAATAGAATGTAATACTAACATAAAAAAATATGATATAGTATAATGAAATATAATATAATATAATATGATATAATATGATACAATATAATATAATATAATATAATATAATGTAATGTAATATAATATAATATAATATAATATAATGTAATGTAATATAATATAATGTAATGTAATATAATATAATATAATGTAATATAATATAATATGATATAATATAATATAATATAATGTAATGTAATATAATATAATATAATGTAATGTAATATAATATAATATAATATAATATAATGTAATATAATATAATATGATATAATATAATATAATATAATGTAATGTAATGTAATATAATATAATGTAATGTAATGTAATGTAATATAATATAATATGATATAATATAATATAATGTAATATAATATAATATAATGTGATATAATATAATATGATATGATATAATATAATGTAATGTAATATAATATAATGTAATGTAATATAATATAATATAATATGATATAATATAATATAATGTAATGTAATATAATATAATATAATGTAATGTAATATAATATAATATAATAAAATATGATACAATATAATATAATATAATATAATGTAATGTAATATAATATAATATGATATAATATAATATAATATAATGTAATATAATATAATATAATATAATGTAATGTAATATAATATAATATAATATGATATAATATAATATAATGTAATATAATATAATATAATGTAATGTAATATAATATAATATAATGTAATATAATATAATATGATATAATATAATATAATGTAATGTAATATAATATAATATAATGTAATATAATATAATAGGACATAATATAATATAATATAATATAATGTAATGTAATGTAATGTAATATAATATAATATAATATAATATAATGATATAACATTATTATAATATTTTCGTCTTTGCCCTTGTGTCTGAGCTAACAGCTCAGTTAACATATAAATAAGCCATACTAGGTTTATGTTAACTACTACACACAGTATTAGACTACACGATGAAACATACCTTGGAAAGGGGAGCGGAGGGGGGGGGGGCTTATCCATGCAAACGCAAACATTTAGCTGATTTAATTCAAGCGAGAGAGAGAGAGAGAGAGAGAGGGTGATGCCTTCGAAATATGAAAAGTGCTAAATGCGGGCCTAGATTACTCCAACTATGATTTGCCATGACAACATTCGATATCGAACATCACTGTAGCATCTGTTTTACAACCAATTTTTCANAAGGGGACAGAGGTAATAATATTATAATAAAATAGTATATAATATAATGTAATACTAACATAATATAATATGATATAATATAATATAATATGATATAGTATAGTATAGTATAATGAAATATAATATAATGTAATGTAATGTAATGTAATATAATGTAATATAATATAATATAATATAATATAACATTATTATAATATTTTCGTATTTGCCCTTGTGCCTGAGCTAACAGCTCAGTTAACATATAAATAAGCCATACAAGGTTTATGTTAAATACTACACACAGTATTAGACTACACGATGAAACATACCTTGGAAAAGGGAGCGGAGAGGGGGGGGGCTTATCCATGCAAACGCAAACATTTAGCTGATTTAATTCAAGCGAGAGAGAGAGAGAGAGAGAGAGGGTGATGCCTTCGAAATATGAAAAGTGCTAAATGCGGGCCTAGATTACTCCAACTATGATTTGCCATGACAACATTCGATATCGAACATCACTGTAGCATCTGTTTTACAACCAATTTTTCAACAGACAAAGATTTTATTTCTCTCCAAACATCCTTCTTTGTGCAAGAAAGCGAGCCAAAACATATAACCTTCAATTATTAATAAATCAATAATAATGATAAAAATAATAATGATAATAATTATTATAATCATAACAATTAATGATAATGATAACAATGACCATAATAGTAAAAATAGTAAAAATGATGGTGGTGGTGATGGTGGTTGTGATGGTGGTGGTGATGGTGGTGGTGATGGTGATGGTGGTGGTGGTGGTGGCGGTGATGGTGGTTGGTGGTAATGGTGGTGGTAATGGTGGTGATGATGGTGGTGGTGGTGATGGTGGTGGTGATGGTCATGATCATGATCATAATTATATTAATAATAATAACTATAACTACCAATTCTCAATTTTGGAGCAGTTCCAAAGTTAAACTAATGCAGCCATGGTAAAACAAAGAATCAAAAACTAAATACAGAGCCTAATACAAACTCAAACTAGACACTAAATCTTTGGAACTTTCTCACCATTCTTTCAAGCTCTTTTAGATCATTTAAAAACAACTTACTTTTGCTACAATTTTGCACGTTAAATTTCTTCCATTCCCATATATGTTTTATATTTTCTTTATGTTTATCACATCGTCTACATGAAAGGTCGTTTCACTTGGACTAGTACCGGGTGACCCAAAGAACCTTCACGAGCTGGATATCAGATATCAGATATCACTGCAAAAGGTATTGATACAGGCATTGTAAAAATTCATTGTACCTGCTGTTCCCAAAGGGAAAAATGGGGAGAAATGGGTTGTATCAATACCTTTTGCAGTGATGAACAAATTTAAGAATACATAGGGGGTTTGTTATCCACAAAAAGTAGTTTTGAAACATAATGTAGTGTTTCAGTCATTTTAATTGATGTAGCAAAGTGTTTAATTCTGCTATTGTCTGCCTGTCAATCAAATGTGCTGAATAACTGTTGCTAAGAGCCACGCCCTTTTGAAAACTGCTTTGTTAACAGATAGTTGAATAGTCATACTTTGCATCAAAATATCAATTTTCAGAATTTATCTTGAATTGAGCAGAGGCAGCTTAGTTATTTCTTACTTGTTCCCAATGGGAACAACGGGCAGATCTGTAGTTTATTTTATTTTGTCAATGAAAAATGTTTCAGTAGTTACTTGGGCGCAAGTGCATAAAAATGCTGTAAGTTACTGTTTAGCATGGATCTGCTTTAGCAGGAAAAGATCAAATGCTAAAATTGAGTTGAAAAAGTGCTACTTTTGGCTTCCGGAATGAGCATACAATGGTTGTCTTGTTTCTGCTACACAGCGATATTGCACAGATTGAGCAAGTAATAACATAAGAATCTGATTTATTTCATTTCAATTGCAAATAATTATATGCTTGAATTTTTTCAGGAACAAGTCATGTCTTAGCGCAAGAAGTTTCTTACACTTGAAGAAGCTGTATCAGTCATGCGGAGCGAGTAGGAAAGTAGTGATATTGATACAGTACAATCATGATTGTACCTCCTGAACTTGGGGAAGTAACTGATGATGAAGAGGTTGAGGTTGGAGGGGATGGTTCAGTAGTTTTACTTACTGTGTTGTTTCTCTTCAACGGGATTGTGAGTAAAGCTTGATAATGTTGCTATTCCTTCGTTCTTCTCTCGTCACAACAAGGAATCAAAGGCCGCCAATATTCAAATACAGTTGGAGCTCCTACGCAGCAATATGTCTCATTTGAAGGGAAGTTTGAAAAGAGACGTATCGCTGCGTAGGAGCTCCAAATGTATTAGAATAATGACGGCATTTGATTCCTTGTCGTGACGAGAGAAGAACGAAGGAATAGCAACATTATCAAGCTTTACTCGCAATCCCGTGGAAGAGAAGCAACACAGTGAGTAAAAATATGATTTTGATCATAATATAGGCCACATCAACGGTGCATTACTGCCCATGGTCACCCTCAAGAAAGTTTTAATCTGGCTCGTGAAGTTCTTTTGGGCCATTTAAATTCATCATATTAAGCTTAGAGGAAATCTGATGCCGTTTTTTGTATCCTTCAACAAAGGTGAACGAGGATTTACTGGGATGAAAGGCGAATCAGTTGCTGTCTCAAAGATCACAGTACCATTTAGCCATCAAACTGTCGTGTCTCCAGGAACAGCAACGTTCAGTTGCAGTGCAGTAAAAAAATGTGTTGCAAAAAGTATTCCCGGTGAGTTTTATAAATATCTGTCATCACAAAGAAACTACTTTTATGACAAAGAAATAATTTGCTGATCATTTTCAAACCAGCGGGCGAGTAGAAATAAGGTTTATGGTTACTAAGAAATCCNTTAGAGGAGATCTGATGCCGTTTTTTGTATCCTTCAACAAAGGTGAACGAGGATTTACTGGGATGAAAGGCGAATCAGTTGCTGTCTCAAAGATCACAGTACCATTTAGCCATCAAACTGTCGTGTCTCCAGGAACAGCAACGTTCAGTTGCAGTGCAGTAAAAAAATGTGTTGCAAAAAGTATTCCCGGTGAGTTTTATAAATATCTGTCATCACAAAGAAACTACTTTTATGACAAAGAAATAATTTGCTGATCATTTTCAAACCAGCGGGCGAGTAGAAATAAGGTTTATGGTTACTAAGAAATCCAGCAAATTTCGTTTTCCAACTAATCTTTAACAGTGATGTTCTGGCGGATTTTGAATATTTGATTCAGGGGCTGTTTTGCAATCGTTTCATTAAGCCCTAAATATGCGATAATTACAATGCCTTCTGCCCGGCTTCTGAATCGAATAAACAAAATTCGTCAGACAGAACTTTAAACTGACCGTTCTTCTTTCGTTATAAGCACGCAATTTCTCTTAAACACTGCCTTTCGCTTGCACAAGGCGACAGTTTGCCCTACTAGTTTCGGGAAACTTTTGCGGCTTTGTTTGTTTTGAATTACTGGTTGAGAGAGTTTTTTCGTCTGCAGTCGCTGACCGCTTTGAATTGAGGTGTCAATCAAACGCAACTGTTGCTATTGAATTACAAAATCTGCCCTTGTTTCTAGCGGGTGACAAACTTTGAAATAAAAATTTGACAAAGTTTGCTTGAGCCAAAGGTTTTCGAATATATACTGGGTGTCCCAAAACAATTTTCCTGCTTAAAAAATCACCAAAAATCGATAATCAAACCTTTGATAAAATTATCTTTTCGACTTGTTTTGTCGATGGCCCAAAAATATTCATAGAAGATAGTATTTTTGCTTTTTGATACCACAAGGTAAAGATTACACCTTGAAAACCATATTTTAAGCTATACTTTTTAAGCAAGATACTCAATCTTGCCTAAGAGTCAAAATTGTCAGATTTTTTATTATCCCTGAAGTCTCCAATGAAAACGCGCTTTTTCCCTGAAATTTCTTAGCAAACTAGAAGCTTTACATGCACAAGAAATTAATCTGGCAATTATCACAGCTTGTTTGCTGTATGATTCAAAACCAGGCAGCCATACAAAAGCCAAAGTCGCTAATTTTAAACCAATACTCTTTTAGAATTCAATACAAAAACACTGTACTGGAACCTTTGGAACCTGATTTTAAGATAGAGGTTTCGCAGTAGAATTAAATTCTATAGGAAAACAGTACTGGAACCTTTTTAGAACGCAGCACTTTTAAAACTCAATACAAAAACAGTGTACTGGAACCTCAGGAGCCCTTGGAACCTTCGGAACCTGATTTTAAGATAGCGGTTTCGCAGTGCAATAGGAAAAAAGTATATGTCTGCATGGGTAAAAATCGTTAATGAGAGGAACTATCAAATTGTTTTTGTGGTGTGTATGATTTTTGCAAATAATAATGCTCTATTGTTAATGCTCTATTGTTATGCAAATAAGAAGTTCTATTTCGGCCAATCACAGAGCATCTTATCTAAACTCAAAAAGACCCTATTTTGGTTGAGAATCTCTATGAGAAAATCTTACAAGAATCATTTCTTTATAAGCAACGGCATATAAGGAACGCTGGGAACTNGAGCCCTTGGAACCTTCGGAACCTGATTTTAAGATAGCGGTTTCGCAGTGCAATAGGAAAAAAGTATATGTCTGCATGGGTAAAAATCGTTAATGAGAGGAACTATCAAATTGTTTTTGTGGTGTGTATGATTATTGCAAATAATAATGCTCTATTGTTATGCAAATAAGAAGTTCTATTTCGGCCAATCACAGAGCATCTTATCTAAACTCAAAAAGACCCTATTTTGGTTGAGAATCTCTATGAGAAAATCTTACAAGAATCATTTCTTTATAAACAACGGCTTATAAGGAACGCTGGGAACGGTAGGCTCAATTTTCGAAACAACCTTGCCTGAATTAAAAAAGATAAGAAACATTTGTAATTTGCACCGAAAAATGTTTCGGCACTGTAATAGAAACTGTTGGTAGCAAAATAGCCCTAAAATTTAAGAAACTACCTGCCAGCCCCGGACCTTAGTTTCTCATTAAAAATGAGTGTATTGAACACAATCGAAAGCGGGGAAAGAGTGCGCTCCAACCGACGGACACAATCAACCAAGGTACATCAAAATGGTCAACAAAAAACTTAGGCTTGCAAAAAAGATGATCTATTTCCTGAAAGATACCCTTTTCCCTCTACCAGTTACGGAGACTCGAAAGAGGGCTCTTTAAAAGGCCGAAGGTAAAGGAATATATAATGGATGGCCAAAAAACGCAGCATCGTATGCTATTCACATAGCAAGCACGTTGACGGGGGTATTCAATTCTTGGAGAAATTTTCTAGCTGAATTGAATTGCTCAAGCTATGTGAAAATGGAGAATGTCGAATGAAGGATTTGTGGTTTCCAGAATGGCGTACTGATGAATAGCGGAATGATGAAATCTGGAATGGTGACTGGATGATTGCAAAGACTCAAATGACTCTTTGCGGGCTGATATATAATCGAATGATCGGATGATATTTTACAGCGATAGTAGATATTTTGAATCAGAAATTGAAGTATGATACATCAACGAATCACGTAATGGTATCTGCGATTCAGGACGGCATTTTGTAAATTTTATATTGAATGAATGCAATATTCGGAATTTTGCATTTGCCTGATTCAAAAAACACAGTTCATACATTCCAATTTCGACAACTGATTTTTGTCACAGATGAAACCGCATATACAAGGTCAGCTATGTCTGGAAGAATATTTTGGTCCCTGACCTATTTGACAAAAAAAGAAATTTGAAGATCAGCCGTGTATTCAAGTTTTGGTGATTTTTCAAACAGGAATAATCTTTTGGGATACCCGGTAGTAAATCAGATCAGGAAGTGCAATTTCACAATTTAAACTTAACCTCTCGATTTGTTACATGATCACAAGATTAGGCTACTGCCTAGACAATAGATTGCTTTCAGTATGAAGCATGAACTGGGTTTAAGCAATAAAACAACTGTCTCTAAAATGAAGTTCGTTCTTAATAAAATTGCAGAAAATCAAAATGTTCAAACATTCTGAGATTTTTCAAAAGTTGCAACTTTCAAAAAGTTCGACGTTGATCGAAATCGATCTAGTTCGACTGCTGTCGAGTAACTGGAAATGCATCTCCATTTTTCACTGCCTTCACAATGGGTATGACACTGCAGTTATGCTTCAGCTTGTATGCTTGAATGGAAGAAACTGAGATCGTTCTGTAGCGGAGGATTCGAAGTAGTTTTTCTTCAGGAGGATTCGAAGTAGTTTTTCTTCAGCTTGTATTCTTGTGCGGAGGAAATTATATCGTTCGACGGGGGAGGTTTCGAAGTAGTTATTCTTCAGCTTGTATGCTTTTGCAGAGAAGAATGCTCCTCCTTCATAGAACTATATAAATCTTTCCTCCGCAGAAGCATAGAGCTGCGGCAGTGTGGCACAACTGTGGAGTCTAACCACCCATGCTTTCATTTTGCAGTTAAAGCGCAAGCAATAATCCGAAAGAAGAAAATTGAGACAGAAGAGGGGCATAACATCACCATAAGATGTGAAGTGAAAGGAAATCCTGAACCGATCATCACATGGCAAAAAAAAGGAGGCAGCACGTTATCGACAGCAGCAAGTCTTACCGATAACAACAAAACGTTGCAAATCGCGAATGCAAAAATTGCGGATAGCGGAGACTATATTTGCAAAGCAGTAAATAATCTTGCTACGTCAAAATCAAATAGTACAGTGAGCGTATCAAAGAGGCTGGCCTTTGTTTACTGGCAGAGGGGCACAGTAACAGTAAATAAAATGAAAAATGTGACTTTGAATTGTATACACAAGGATGGTTTATCTCCAGTATCTGTTGTTTGGGGCAAAGATGGAGTGAAATTAAAAGCAAATAAAAAGACAACATTTTCAATGAACAAGCAGGTGATGCAATTAAAGAATGTGGGAATGGGAGATGCAGGAAATTATACCTGCATCATCAAATCACGAATTTCTCAAATACAGAACACTGTCCAGCTAATCGTGAGGAAACTCCACCCAAATACCTGCAATAAGACAAGAAATTCTGGGTCTCTTAACTCGGGATCATACGTGATTTCTTCAACAGTGAATCCCTTGCAGTTGCTTCATGTGTATTGTGATATGGACAGTAAACCCGGTGAAGGCATAACTCTGTTTAAAACATGCAGTGACATTAAGAAATATGGACAACCCTCATCTGATTGGTACCAACTCTTTTCAAAGGAAGACGCGTCTAAATCAGTGAGCGTGTATTGTAACATGAGCAGTAAATCCAGTGAAGGCATAACAGTCGTTTTCAAAACATGCAATGATATCAAAAAATCTGGACAACTCAAATCAGGTTTATACCAGATCCATCCCAGTGGAGACCGATCTAAGCCTGTGAGCGTGTATTGTGATATGGACAGTAACCCCAGTGAAGGCAAAGCTCTGTTTAAAACATGCAATGGTATTAGGATATCTGGACAGCTTAAATCAGGCCAGTATCAGATCTATCCGACCGGAAACCAGAACAAATCAGTGACCGTGTATTGCGATATGCACAGCAAACATGCTGAAGGCATAACTATAATATCACATGATAGTGAGGCTAGATCAAGATTGCAAGGTAAAAATCCTGGATCTTACAAGAAGGGTATAGTATATAAAGTTGCACTGCCTGAAATAAAAGCCATCATACAAAGCTCCAAGAAATGCGAGCAGTTCATTAGATATGATTGTTTTGGAAGCTATTTAACTGCAAGCCATAACGGAATCTATGACCCAGCTACTTGGTGGGTATCTGCCGCAGGACAGAAAATGACAAACTGGGGTGGCGCAGACCACACAGTAAAAGGGTGTGCTTGCAGTCTTACGAATTCATGCGCTGGTGGTAATATGTGTAATTGCAATAAGAACGACGGTGTTTGGAGAGAAGATGGTGGATATTTAGATGAAAAAGAATTCCTTCCTGTTAAAGAACTTTGGTTCGGTGATCTCGATCATCCAGTTGAAGACAGTTATTACACTCTTGGGAAATTGAAATGTTACTAGCCCTCCTTCACGGGGTCACTTGTTTATCTTCTTAAATCTGACTGCTCTTCCTATTACCATCCAAGAACTAGGTAGGGAGATTTTTGCCCCCCCCCCGCAAGCAAATAGGACCTGCCAGATGGCCCAACCACAATAAGGTTAAAGATTCACCTTCATTATAGTAACTAGATATAACAACAGTCAGCGAGTGCTGCCGATTAGTATTTTTACCCAATGCGACTGTAGCGAGGTCAATTTTATAGAAATTAATTGAATGACTATCGCCAAGGAAACGTGCATTATGTTTGAATTTACAGTTGGGTAATGGTTCAAAAGGTTAATGATTTAGTAGAATATTGAGTTACTCTCCTCCGCCGGTTTCTAGTTCCTAAGTCCGTAGTTCTGTAGTCCATGGTCCCGTGGTCCGTAATATTGAGTTCTGCATTGTCAAAAATAAACCTTTGTGGTCCATTGACGTAGTTAGGTAGGCCCGTCTATCTACAAAGCCGGACGACAGCAGACAGACAGACAGCAGGCAGACATGCTAATTTCGCTCGCTGATTGAAGCAGAATAGGTAGGCTGCCTTCGGCAGCAAAAATGCGTTAGTATGCAGTGACATATTTTCTAAACTCGAACTTTAATGCATTTATAGTGAGCTATAGCTTCCAGCTTCCAGATGGAATCTCAAGTTTGTAATTCCATCTAAATGGTGCTGAAGGCGTAAACGTAATCTCGAAATCAAGAAAAAATAATTTTGGGAATGGCGATTTTACTCTAGTGTAAGCATGAGCGATAGGACACCAAGTGTGTGAAAGTTGTATCAGTAGCGAGCCACCTTATCCAATTGTTTTTTGTTTCTTTTTAATCTATTTTTACTTGGTAGTAAGCAATCTTATTGCTGTTCAGTCATGTATTGTGTTGTTTGGTGTCGTCTTTCGTTTCATTTTGCATTGGTATTCGTATAGCCAGTTGTACAGTGGCTTTTGTTTCGAACGTTTAGGGTAAGACAGGGTAAAGTGAACTATTTTGGAGGTTTTTCAAGGATATCCCAAAGAGAGTGTAGCTGAGGGCAAACTTGTTAACGTTGCTTTCACATTATGTATTTGGGTCAGTTTATCCAGCAAAAATGTCTTTCAAATATTTGTCCATTGCCTCACAAAAGAGATTTCTTTGGCAACCGCTCTGCCTAGTTCACTTTACTCCAGACCGGGGTAAAGTGAACTACTTAGCAATTGTTCGATAAAACCAAAATGGTGTTGGTAGAACCCGAAAACATCATCTACTCTGCAACTCTAAGCAGTTCTTCGCAAGCCAAAACGAACCAAATCAAAGGCTTCCATAAGAGTAACATTTAAATCGAGAAATTACATGGTCACCTATGTTGAGAAGGATCTTTGCAGCTAAAACATTGACCAAAAACTACCGGGTGTCCCAAAAAATGTATACGGATTTGGTTGACTCCAGCGATGTGAATTTAGCTTTAATCAATGTCTCCACTCTAAAAATGTTCCACGATAGTTACCTTGAACAAAGGTACCTCGTTTGTTGGCAGTGGTGCTTTGAGAGCAGACATATTCATCTTAAAAGCTCAAATTTTCCTCTTCCTGCAAACCAGAGCTTTACACTTTTCGCCTAAGCAAATTCTTAAGGCACAGCGTATAAATCAACGACAGCCTTGATGAAATTTGAACAATATTTGATCTTGTGTTATTCTGTTTTTCAGAAGTCACCCATTGGGCAGTTTCTTAAATGTTCATTAATTTCAGTTCTTAATATAGATGTGCTTCAGAAACTTGCTTAGGTCAAAAGGCCAAAGTTCTGGTTTGCAGCTTGACACAAATTTGGACTTTCAAGATTGATATTTCTGCTCTCGAAGCACAAATACCAACAAACGAGGTACCTATCTTCAAGTTAACTATCGAGGAACATTATTAGATTGAATAGACATTGTTTAAAGCTAACTTCACATCGCTGGAGTCAACCAAATCTGCATACATTTTTTGGGACACCTAGTATCTTAAATTCATCAATTCGAATCAGATTGCGAGGCCTGAATGCAAATCGATGAACAATCATGGGAATATACCACAGGGTGTCCCAAAAAAATTGTTCGACGTTTGATTAAATGTTAAAAAATAACGAAATACTGAACGGGCTCCGTGGTAAAACAACAATATTGCTGAGATTTTAAATTAATTTTAGACACCAGAAGCTAGCAAATTGGCTAAATATTCACA
>REGL01000076.1:271335-301040 GCA_004194395.1 Aurelia aurita complex sp. Pacific | reverse complement strand
AATGGAAGGGTGAAAATTGCACATGCAAAAATTGCTTGTAGCAACAATATCTTTGGAAATCTCTCCAAAAACAGAAATCATGTATAAATATATTTATTTTCTTTATATTATTGTAAATTTTTCCTTTGTAGATAGTTGGTTTGAATTAGCTAGTGTATTTTAAGCTATTGTAAATACCAACTGTAAATAATTTAATAGTAATAATAAAACAATAGATGACTGCACTAAAGATGACGCACCTGGAAAATGTTACCATGCGCCCGTTGTAGTGCAGTGTGGTGTGGTGTAATCATCTGACATTGCAGCCAGAGCAGTCAGGCAGACGCAGGGCTCGATCCCAGGTAGATCCCCACCACTTGAGCTTCATGACAAGGGGTTGCGGATTCGATTAGGCCTATTCTACTTCTGCGATCCCGCAATCCCGCACGATCCCACTAAAACTGCACAATCCCGCAAAAACCGCTACTTCACCTTAGCCCTAATGCATCACGCGATGAATATGAAAAGCTCGCCCACCTTTGATTCGTGGATTCGGTACATTGTTTGTGTTTTTAATCATCCTATTGTATTTCAGTTTGGAATCATGAAGAATTTTTCAAAGATAGACTCTGACTTCTTGGATCCTTTGCGAAAAAATGTCGAACTGGCACATGCTGAACATGTTTGTCACTTCAAAGAAGCAGAAAATGAAATTAATAGTTTTGGTAAGTTCCTTTATTGATGTTATTTCTTGCTTCAGAAACTTCCTTGTGAGGCAGAAAAGTTCCGGCCTTCAAAATTTGATGTATTCACGATGTATTCAAAAGATTTAAATTCTTCTTAAAAGCCTGAAGACCAAATTGTTTTTGTGATCTTTCTCCCGTTTTTCTGAGCACTGAAAATAAAGGTAAATCTGACTTTACGAAAAATTCTTGGTTGTGAAAAAGAGCGAAAAAGACTTGATCAAATCGTTAGGAACGATACGCAAGGGCATTTTATCTGTCTCATGACCTATTAGAAATAGATTTTCAAACAAATGCTAAGATTTTCAGTCCGATGTCGATTATACAGCATGTAAAGCATGATTAAGATTCTGAATCAAATCAACAAATCCGTGAAGAAGATCTTTAAGAATTTTCCTTCTTCTTTCATTATAAACTCAAGACTTTCCTTCAAAGTTACCTTTCGTGTGCACAAGGCAACAAGGCTGCCTGGCGGATTGTGTTTATATGATTCAAAAGCCGAGCAGCAGGTATTGCTATTCTTCCATAAATAGTGCATAGATGAAGCCATTACTACTCGGTTCCTGAAGCAGATAAACGAATCCACCAGGCAGATATATATATATTTATCCTTCTCCTTTCGTTATAAACTCATGACTTCTCGTAATAAGGGTCACTTCTCAAGTGCACAAGGCGACAGTTTGCCCTACTGATTTCAGGCAACGCTTGCGGCTGTTAGTTTTGAATTGCTGGTCGAGATAATTTCCTTTGTCTGCAGTCGCTAATCGCTTTGAACTGTGGTGTCAATCAAAAGCAATTGCTGCTATTGTGCTACAAAGCAATTGTCCTTGTTTTCGAATAAGATGCCTTTTAAACCCACGCTTATAAATTTTCATCGCAGTGTTTTCTGCTTCAGAACAATCAGATAAAAATGCTAATAAACATGAAAATATGCTGAGTGCTGCAACCGTCGATGGTGCAAATTTGAAGCAAGCTTCTAGCAGCCAGAAAATGCAGGTACAATTTTTTCAATGTTATTACTAACGTTCTACTTTGTCGATGTTGACTGTATGAAACCAGAACAGCCACGCCAGCCACAATGCTATCTTTTAATCTTGTATCCCACAAACCAAGTATTGTTTCCATACGCTGCCTTTTACGTATTATTCATCACGTCAAAAGAAGCCTCGTTCTTAAGTTACATGTCTGGGACCCAACTTTTTATTTTCATTAATGGTTCCTTTGATTATAATGAAATATAAGGACAAACCCCTCAAGTTTACAATGTCCAATATGACTAACATAAAATANGTGCACAAGGCGACAGTTTGCCCTACTGATTTCAGGCAACGCTTGCGGCTGTTAGTTTTGAATTGCTGGTCGAGATAATTTCCTTTGTCTGCAGTCGCTAATCGCTTTGAACTGTGGTGTCAATCAAAAGCAATTGCTGCTATTGTGCTACAAAGCAATTGTCCTTGTTTTCGAATAAGATGCCTTTTAAACCCACGCTTATAAATTTTCATCGCAGTGTTTTCTGCTTCAGAACAATCAGATAAAAATGCTAATAAACATGAAAATATGCTGAGTGCTGCAACCGTCGATGGTGCAAGTTTGAAGCAAGCTTCTAGCAGCCAGAAAATGCAGGTACAATTTTTTCAGTGTTATTACTAACGTTCTACTTTGTCGATGTTGACTGTATGAAGCCAGAACAGCCACGCCAGCCACAATGCTATCTTGTAATCTTGTATCCCACAAACCAAGTATTGTTTCCATACGCTGCCTTTTACGTATTATTCATCGCGTCAAAAGAAGCCTCGTTCTTAAGCTACATGTCTGGGACCCAACTTTTTATTGTCAAAACAAGCATTTAAAATGAATGAGTTTCACTTCGAAGGCCTAGATCTGAGAACGTCAGAAATGGGATTTCCAAGTCGTGCAATTGAAATGGACAACTTCATGGTCTCCAAAGGGAGGCACATTCACACAAGAAATGGGGAGTGTATTGAAGAAGAAATTCTGAAACCAAAGCAACAGTGAATTGCAGTTGCCATGGTAGTTTCGTAAACTCCCCAATGAAGACGGGAAGTTAACAAGCAAGCAGACATTTACAAACATTTTCTTTATTTTTAACTAACTTTGCTCTGTTCGTTGCAGGGAATTCAGCTGGCTTTGAACGTTTTTGATATAATAAGAAGTTTGTTAGCAAGGATAGCAGAGATCCATCGTGAAAAGAAGTTAGAAATACCGTTATTTGTGGAGGTATAGACTGGTTTAGGAGAGGCATACTTCGAAATTAAAAATGTCACGGACTGTTGCTCATCGCAAGAGTGTAACTAGAATCCCACCAATTCATGTAGACCAAAAATGGTTTTGACCATAGAATTGCAATTTTATTACAGATACTGCAAACGAGGTATCGTTTAAAAGAATTAAACGAGAGGAACGCGAGTCTTGTGAGGGCTATGAAATTTTGGCAACTTAAGGAGGGTTCATTCCCTTGGTAATTAGTTGAGGATTTTATTTTCAAGTTTGCAAACAAAATTTGGCCTTTTTTTTAACAAGCTTGTCTTCTGCAGAAAATACCGCAAGTGTTGTTTCTGCAGAAACTATGAGCTCCGGAATGGACCCTGATTGAGAGTATTTCTGTCAAATTATTCAAAACTGATAGGGTTAAAACCTAACCAAAGTGAAATCTATAACACACAGCGAGTAAACAAGTCACCTTATGCAAAAGATGGTTTCATATTTCTATATCTGAAGTCCTGCATTTTGGAATTAAGTGTAAGAGGTCTTAAAAATTCCAATTGGACTAAAAGCTACCGCTCGTTGAGCTCTTTTTGAATGATAGTTAATTTGCAAAATTTTGCAATTAAATAGCAATTCTGTGGCCAAAAACATTTCAGGTCTACACAGTTTTGGGGAGAATTTTGCACACGTTGTCATTTCATGAAGGTTTTGCATTTCAAAACATCTTCACAAAAACTTAAAGGGTCTGTTTTGACCAGCATGCTTTGCAACCAGCATAACTTGCATAACCAGCATAACTAGCATAACCAGCATAACCAGCATAACTTGCATTTGCCATCTCTTGGTTTGGCCTTTAGTTTTGTTGTCGCCCCTTTCATGGTCCATGCAATTGGTGACAACAAAGGCCAACCAAGAGCTGGCACTGCAAAGCATGCTTGTTAAAAGAGAACCTTTAAAGGGGTTGGATAAGAAATACGTAAACAAATCCAAAGTTCCTGCATCAAATATTGCATTTTGACAAGAGAAATTCCTTTGAAATTAGCTAAATTCAAAGCGTGAGATCCTTATCTACCAGGTGTCCCGACAAGAGGATACAGATGTGGTCGGGCCCGGCGACAAAACGTTGCTTTAATCAATGGAAATAATCTTTAAAACGTTCCTTGATAGTTAACTTGAAGGTAGATACCTTTATCATTGATATTGTTGCTTTGAGAGTTGTAATATTAATCTTAAAATTTCAGCATTCCTCCACCTCCACAACAGAGCTTTGCGCTTTTGGCCTCAGCAAATGCCTGAAGGCCATAAAGATTACATATTAATAATAAAGAAAGATTTAGAAGCTGCACAATAGGTGAGTTCTAGCATATATGATATAATGTTATCGACTTTTCATTCATATTCTACCAAGGCCGTTGATTATTTATTCAATGTGCCTCAGGAATTCGCTTGGCCAAAGTTTCAAAGCTCTGGTTTGAAGGTGGAGGTAAATTTCAACTTTAAAGTTAATATTTTGTCTCTCAAAGCATAAATGTCCACACAAACAATGTGTTTATGTTCAAGTTTACTATCGAGGAACGAATTTAAGATGATTTTTGATCAACTGAAACTAAATTCTCATCGCTATGCTCAAACTAGTCTGTTTCCTTTTTTGGGACACTCGGGATATCTAGATACAGGCCAGTGTTTGAGTGAGAGAACTTGAAATTTTTTTTGGAAATCTATGTAATATCTCAGCAATCCCAAAACACATGCAAATATTCATTTTTGTTAGAGCAAAGTATAAAGCTTAGTCTCAAAGATGAAAGATTCCTTTGAATTTCCGCAGAGTAGTTCCGGTAATAATGATCACGAAAAACTTGTCATAGCAAATGTTGAGAAGATTTAAATGTTGAGAGGATTCCCTATGTAGCCCCTTTACGTTGGATGACACAAAATGCTGCGAATAACTCTAAAGAAAATTACACAAATGCCAATATTCGTTGACAACGTGTATCCCCACAAATAGTAATGCTGTGTATGTTTTGTACGCATTTCTCAAAATGTCGGCAGCATGTACAGGGTGTCCCAACAAAATTGTGCCCCATTTATGTGACTGTTGCGGAGGAGCTGTACATTTATTTTCCCGTTCTGGATATAGTTCCGTAGGATAACTTAAGGTTTGAGACATTGTTTTGGCCAATCTGATTAGTGGTTGTTGATTCATGGCACACGGAAATCAAAAAAGCGATATCTTCAAAAACAGCACTTCCTTCGTTCGTATCAATTTTTTCAAAATTTACGTGATTTAGACATCTTTGGGGAAAAAGGCAGTGCTGTTTCCGAAAAGATCACTGTTTTTACTTTATTGTGCCATAAATCAGTAACCACTTGTCCGATTGGCCAAAACGAGGTCTAAAAATTTAAGTTGAAGCCCATTATAAGCAACAGTATCGCGAGCAGAACAATAGAGCATAAAGCTCCTGTGCAGCAGCCTCATAAATGAAGCACAATTTTTTGGAAAATCACTTAGAACGAGAATAGCCTTGTTCATTCTTGCCAACCTTGTTGGCGATGTTGAACGGAATCTAGCCAATCGGGAATGGTCTTTCAAATCTTGAGATCCCTTGAGATATCGTGATAAATGCGTGGTGACAACTGTTGCATGAATTTGAATGCCCGTGTGTATTGAGCCTGATCAACAATCGTTGAAATATATGTTGCTCACAAAAGTTTATTCGTACGTAATGGCCTTAACATAGCGAGGTCTTTCAGATTTACTGGGTTAGTCAGAAATATGTACCCACTGCTTGAAAAAAATCGTACAGTAAACCTATGCATGCAATTCATCGTCTTATTGAGACTTCAACTAACTTGATTTTCAAAATTGTTCATAATTTTACATGCATTATCTATTTCTGAAATTAAGAATTTGCCAAAAGTTGTAGTTCTTGATATTCACAAAGCCAGATAAAAATGGCCTGTTATAAATCAAGTATATTCTGACTTTTAATGCTCAACATTGTCGGAAGAGCTTAATTGCATTTCAACGGTTTTGACATCATTAGAAAGTAATGCCTGACCTAAGAAAAAGCACCACTTTACTATCTTCGTCGATAAAATTGAGCTGATCACTTATAGTTCTGGGAAAAGCCAACGGAAGTTTTTTTCGGGAATCCTACACTGGCCAAATACCTAGATGATGTATTATCGATTATGAATGGATTCTAAGTATCAAGTTAAACCTCAGTCAGGCAACGGAGTTGTAATGTTCTTAATTGGTGTCTTGGTTTTTGTATTACGATTTTTCACCGGATGAATGTACCGGGTGTCCCAAAAAAATGTATGCAGATTTGGTTGACTCTAGCGTTGTGAGTTTAGCTTTAATCAATGGCTAATCACTCGCAAATTGTTCCTCAATAGCTAACTTGAAGATAGATACCTCGTTTGTTGGCATTGGTGCTTTGAGAGCAGAAATATCAATCTTGAAAGCTCAAATTTGCGTGCACTTGCAAACCAGAGCTGTGGCCTTTTGGCCTAAAGCAAATTCCTGAACCACATCGAAATTAAGAACTGAAATTGATGAAAAATTAAGAAACTTCCCAATTGATGACTGGGGGTGATTTCTGGAAAACAGAATAATGCAAGATATAATATTGTTCAGATTTTATCAAGGCTATCGTTGACGTATACGCTGTGCCATAAGAAATTGCTTATGCCAAAAGGCTAAAGCTCTGGTTTGCAGTAAGAGGCAAATTTGAGCTTTCAAAATCAACATGTCTGTTCTCAAAGTACTAATATCAACAAACGAGGTATCCATGTTCAAGTTAACTATCGAGGAACATTTCTAGAGTGATTAGACATTGATGGAAGCTAAATTTACAGCGCTGGAGTCAGCCAAATCCGTATACATTTTTTTGGGACACCCAGTATTTTTTCAGCACATCCTTTAATACTTATCAGAGTTATGATCTTGATTTAATCTATTTGAGGCACGGGGGGAGTTCTTGGCTCAGTTCGGTAAGGGTCTGCCACGAGCATATATTCAAAGTGGTACCGTTGGCTAGACAAATTTTTATGAAAATGGTACCCTTGGCTAGACTAATATTGAAAAATGATATCCTTGGCTAGATTCATTTCTAAGTCTTGCGAGTCAGCATAATTTAATCTGGTAAATCTTAAAAAATTTTGTTTGAACTAATAATGACATCGCTGAACAGAAATTATGTTCAATTTTCCTGTAACTATATAGTGATACCTTGGCCCAGGCTACTTTAGCTGGAAATATGCCCTAGACCAATATTGTCGATATGATAACCTTGGCGAGACTGTGGCTGTACCAAAAGTTGCAAAAAGTACACCCTTGAATAGAACTAAACGTCCGAAAAAGTATACCCTTGAGCGAGACACATCCCCTGGTACATTTACTATGGAAGATCCCCCCTCCACCCCCTATCTCGTGGTTTACAGGGGCTCAGTCGTCAAACAGTAAACAAATCCGTAAACTCGCACGTGTCGGGGATTATCCATTGTTCATCCATTGTTCTCTGCAGTTGGTTTGGTGGCTTCACCCAAGCCACAAAAAAGTGACCGTTAAAAATCCACTTATATCCGAGCAACCGTAAAAGATATTTGATTTGTTTCTTAGTGAAGTACAAGGATTAATGTCCAAACAGCAACTTTCATTTTGAAAAAATACGAAAATACTGAGTGATATCACCTTTCAAAAAACTGCAAAAATCATCGTTTTGTTTACATTTTGACGACGGAGCCCCTTTAAAGTCAACGGATCATTCGATTAAAACTAAATCGCATTTTGATGAGGACACAAGTCCAAAAGGCCTCAGTGTGTATTGAAGTTATTCAAAGTATTTTGTGACCTCCAAATATCTCCATGATGAAGTTTTAGTTAAATATTTTACTAGTCCTAAGAAAAATGTATAAATAGACATAAAGTTACATAACTATTACATAACATTAATTTACACGCGATTCTTATTTATTTGTAGACCACCACTATAGCTCAAAGAAACCGAAACGTTCATCTCCAGCATTGTAATTTCCCTCTTCTCAGTCTAATACATGTTATTCCCGTCTGCTCTCAGTTTAAGTAATAATACTTTTGAACAACCTGATCCCTCTTACCTTTTTCATCTACCCACCTGTCCTAAAAACAGTTGAACAATCCTCAAAGATTGCGAAGCGATTACCTTACGTGAAAAATGGAGTTCAGGGCTTCGACCTGTTTGAAGAGTTTCAGCGGTGTCTCCTGAAAGCTTTCCAGTTTTAAACTCTAATATCTCTCGACCAGCTCACCCTAGTAAAGCAAATAAAGCGTCTTCTTAAAGTGTAATAATGCAGTTGCTAAATGAGCATTAGTTTGATAAAATTGAGCAACTTAACCAAAAAAGGACATCGTCAAATCTGAATCAACTTTTCTGCATTTGTAAGCAGCGTTTTGTAACATCAAAATGTGCAATTGCCCATAATACTTTGCTTATATCTTTTATTTTATCTTATCATCAATGACACCCCTAAAAATGCATTATATATGAAGTGTATCAAGCTCCATTTCTGTAAGCAGGACGGGGGTTATTGTAGTAACGATTGGTAAGCGTTTCCAAAATGCATGTTATAAAACGCTGCTTTCAAATGCTGAAAAGTTGATTCATATTTGACGATTCCCTGTTTTTGTTTCCGTTGCTCGATTTTATCAAATAAAATAGTTCTCAATTAGTAACTGCAGTACTACGCTTTTAGAAAATGTTTTATTTGTTTTGCAACGATGAGCAGGTCAAGAAATATTAAAGTTTAAAACTGGGAGGCTTTTTACGAGACACCCTGTAGGTTTCCATGAGCTATTTTGCATTTCATTTCTTTCATTCATCTCGTTTTCAGTTGTACTTTTTTTTGAGAAAGTAAGAATTTGACCAATTAATGAAAATTGTTTTAGATTCTCTACTCAGAGTTTCTTAGGACTTTCTTAGTACAAGGTGACCCAAAACAATCTTAACGAGCCACATCACGGTTAGCTTCCAGAATGCAAATGTTATAAACACAAACGAGGTATCAGCACATAGCTGAATGGCCTAGCTATATTTTGACATGTTGATTTGTCAGTTTAAGCTTAACCACTCACCGAAAAACCAGTTTTAAAACATGATCATTCATTCGTTTTTCGGACTTTCCGGTCTTCCCCCCCCCCCCATGTCAGGGTGCACTTGGGGCATGCCCCACTATTTTAGAGTGATATCGAAAAAGTGCGCTCCTGCGACCCTGCTCCATGTCGTGAAAGAAAAAGGCAGAGTTAAAAACTTGCTTGGGAGCAGCACAAAGTTAGTATAAGGAGCAAAGGTCAGTAATTTTAAAAGCAATAGATTCCCCCAGAAGACTTCAAAGCCATCCTTTGGTTAACTTTTCACAAAATGTTGACTGGAAAGGATGATAATTATTTCACTAAAATGAGAAATGTAGGATTCAAGATTTATTTAAATTGGTTCTTCGGACAGTGATGTAGAATTGGCCTAAGCTGTTGGCGCCTGGCATCAAAGGGAGGTTCATCGATTTCTGGCCAATACTTCCAATTGTTTTATCATGACCCATAGTTATAGTTGTAGCGATTATCGGTCCATCAAGGAGCAGGACTGTGACGATTTTAATAAATCTACGCAACTTGGTGATAAATGTTATTTCAGCAGATCAACTACGCAACTTCATGATTTAGGTTATTCAGCAGATCAACTGAACGTGGCATTATCAGGTTCACTAAGAAGCAGAATTTTGGATAAGGGCCAATCAATCAAGAGAACGCTTTTGAAAATCTTCCTTTCTAATTGGGCAGGACGAAAAAACAACTTGGAAGGAAATTCTTCAGTTAGATGATTAAATGAAAAAGATAATTTTAAGCTGCCTGCCTCGTGCTTCAATTGCAATTTTTGTAGTTTCCTCAAAGATTAGGTTACGTCCAATTCAATTCAATGAGCAAAAGTGAAGGAATCTCGTTGTGATTCTAATCGAAAGAATGCCTGTGAATTCACCTCTCTTAGCTAACTCTGCTTTCCGCTCTAGTGGACAGTGAGATACCGTTTTGCAAAATCACTCTCCTCGGAAAACAGTTCATTTCTCCAACGTCCTTAGGCCCATCGAAAAGCGGTAAAAAGGATATCGTTCTGTATAGTCTGGGCAGTCGAAATATTAATAAATCACAATGTTTGTTTTAATGCTGGCTTCACAAATCCTAGTTCAAATCTTTTTGTTGCTTTCAGAAAATTGGATTTATCTCCAAAGCTACTCGACAAAGTTTTGATTTTTTTTCGCTCCATGGTTAGCTTGGTAGTTGATCTACAACTTTGCAAAATCTTATTTGAAAAGCTAGGCTAGATTTCCTGCAGACTTGTCCCAAGTCTATTTGATCAACTGTAATGAAAGTGCAATTTTTTGACGAAATAGACTTGGGGCAAGTCTAGATTTCCTTCAATCGAATTTTTTGTCTCTGTATTCCATATACTTTACGACAACGAAAGGAAGAAACCTTGGTCAACAGATTTCCATGCTATGAAGCACGTTTGCAAGATTTCAGGCTTGAAATAACTTTCAGAAATGCAATGTTTCCATTGAATGAACGCGATTTGTTGGGAATATATACCCAAGCTTCAAAAGACATCTTTTTTGATGCGCTTGTGAACTCATCATTTGTTGCTATTGATTAAAAGTTACTGACTGTTACCAGCAACTTTACAAAGCCATCCTTGGTCGTCTTTCGAAACTTCCAGGAGCATTCACAAAGTATCAATTTCTTTTAGAGTCAACATTGAACACACCGATCTTAAACTAAAGTCTTTTTAAAGGCGGTCAGCTCCTTCTTTATTTGCTTATCTGTTGACCATCGCTTTCCCCTTTCGATGTCAAAAAGTAAACAGAAATGTAAAATTCGATTGCAGGAAATTTAGACCTAGCCTAGCTATTTCAATCAGACTTTGCAAAGTTGTAGATCAACTGCCTAGCTAAAGATGGAGCGAAGAAAAATCACATTTTTGTTAGTAGTGTTGAGATCAGTTACTTTTCTGAATCAACTAAAAGATTTGAACCAGGATTTGCGAGGACAACGTTGACGGAAACATTGCAATTTATACATCTTTTGACTGCCTAGACTATGCAAAACAACATCCTGTTTATACCCTGAGTACCAGAGCCTCAAAATTGAAAGGGAATGAGGAGAAGAAAATTTGGAAAAGGAAGAGAGATGGAAAAGGGGAGGTTAAACTTTCTTTCCTTCTTTATCTTTTATATTTTATTCTCTTTTGGCTCTGGTACCCAGGATATCCTTTTTGCTGCGTTTCGATAGGCCGAGTGATATTGGAGAAATGAATTGTTTCATGAGGTATTGCTTGATCTTAAAAAAGCATTCGATACCGTTGACCATAAGATCTTATTGTCAAAGCTACTAGAGTATGGTGCTGATGGCATTCCCACAGCTGGTTCACTTCTTACTGACCAATAGGGAGCAGTTCTGTTCTTTTGATGGAGCTAGCTCCAGCATAAGCAGCATAAAGTGTGGTATTCCGCAGGGTTCGTGTTTGGGACCCTTGCTTTCATACTAGACATTAATGATTTTGAGAACTGTCTGGAAAGCATGAACCCAAATATGTATACCGATGATACAGTTGTGAATATCGCGTCGGAAAACCTAACTGAACCTCTAACAGATTTGAAAAACGAGCTAGAAAATATATCGAACTGGATGAGGATTCATATACTTAGTTTGAATGCCATCAAAAGTGAATATATGGTTATAGGCCATAGGCGAAAATTGAATGGGGTAGGTGATGATTTGCCAGATCTTGTCATCAATAATGAAGTTATCAAAAGGGATGAAAAGACAAAATATTTAGGAATCAACATCGACGAAAGCCTTGATCGGAAAGACCAGTACAAAACAATCAAAAACAAGCTGAAAGGGGGTTTGAGCTCCCTGAGAAAGCTGAAGAACATCCTTCCGCAAAGGAAACTTGACTAAGTCTACAAAGCTCTCTTTGAAAGCCATCTTCGCTATGGCGACATTGTTTGGAGTACTCTTTCCAACACCAAACTATCCCAACTGCAACGATTACAGACAAGGGCAAAGAAGCTAATAGTGGACGCCAAGTATAAGGACGGTTGGAACTGTAAATGGCTCAATGTAAAGTCTTTGCTCTCATTTGACAAAGGAGTCATGACAGATAAAATTCTGCATGACCTTTGTCCCGAAAATCTTCGCCATAAGTTCACTGAAAGATCCATGATTTCAGAGCATAGAGCCAGAAATCATGGAGGGCTGCACATTCCCAAAGTTNCTTCGCTATGGCGACATTGTTTGGAGTACTCTTTCCAACACCAAACTATCCCAACTGCAACGATTACAGACAAGGGCAAAGAAGCTAATAGTGGACGCCAAGTATAAGGACGGTTGGAACTGTAAATGGCTCAATGTAAAGTCTTTGCTCTCATTTGACAAAGGAGTCATGACAGATAAAATTCTGCATGACCTTTGTCCCGAAAATCTTCGCCATAAGTTCACTGAAAGATCCATGATTTCAGAGCATAGAGCCAGAAATCATGGAGGGCTGCACATTCCCAAAGTTAGGTTAGAATATGCAAGGCGAAGTTTCTACTTCTCTGGTGTCAAAAAATGGAATGATATCCCGGACAACATTCGAGAACAAGAATCAATCGCTCGCTTTAAAACAGGTTTTAGAAAGTATCTTTTGAATCTACAAGACCCAAACACGACCCCTTGGTAGAGCAGCATATTTAGGTTATTTACAAATTACTGTATTCTTTTAATTTTTTCTTTGAAATGATTTGTTAGTACGCTGAAAGGTTTATCATGTATAAATATTGATAAAATGAAGAAAAAAAGAAAATGAGGGGAGTCGTTTGCGCAACGGCATCTCGCTGTTCACTAGAGCAGAAACCAGAGTTACGTTAACGAGGGTTCTCAGATCATATATTGACAATCTGTTTTGCTGCTTTTCGTATAGATAAACGAGGGACTTAAGTGTTTTGAAATAGTTTAAACCTGTGTGAGTAGCAAATCTTGCTTTTTTATCGAAGATTAGGGAAACTTCTCGCCTGATTCCCATTTAGTATTCGTAGAGAAAAGCGCAAGTAGCCCAAATCTTCAATCTGACGGTCCAAATAGTTATCTCTGAATCAGTTTCAAACGTTTTGCCATCTGTGATATTCCCACAACCCACTTGCCTAGCGCAGGTGAATATGTTAGCAAAAAGCCCTTTGCACTTGGCCATTTGCTCGTAATGTCAGAAGGACTCCATTCGTTCGATGTTGAGGAGGTTGAATGAGAGAAGATGATATTGTAACTATTGCCGCGGAGCTTGTTCCAGTCATAGCGAATGAAGAATTTGCACAGTTGAAAATTTGAAGAAGAAAACTAAAGGTAAGATGTGTAACATTTTTTTACTTTTGTCGTATTTTTCTCTTCATTTCGGCGGAATAACCAATTAATTTCCGCGCACGCTAGCACTGAGATTCGTACTCATTGATTACGGAGAATTAGTGAAAGCTTTGATATTGATGCGAATTTTGAAACTGACGTGAATTTTGAAATTGTTGGTAAGCCAAAGTCTCGTAACATTCCAGTTTAACATTTTCGCAAACTTATATGCATTTAATTACATCTCTCTCCCAGTCAATATAGCCTAATTTTGTATAAGTGTTCATAATAACACCAGTAAACATTTTGAGGATTCGTACTACTGTGTTATGTAGAATCTATGCGAATTTCGAGGTTGACACAAATTTTGAATTTGATGGCAAGTCGAGTTACCTAATATTCTTGCTTCAAGGGAATCAACATAGTTAAAAGCTTGACCAAGCCAGGTTAAAACTACAATCAATTGTATTCGACAACTTTGACACGTGGTATTTCATTGCGTGGCGATGGAAACGATGGTGAAGCCTAGTTGCTAGTCGATATAGCTATGCCACTTTTCTTTAATACGCCGTCTCGGCCAGATTTACACTTATTAACTTTATCAAGTTTTAGCCCATTAAATGAACTCTAATATTAGTATTTTTCTGAAATACAAAATGGGTTCAGTTTAAGTGCAGCTAAAAAACTGGTTTTCTTCGAAGTAATTCATTAATTCGAAATGAGGAAAACGGCCTCATGAAACTTTTTACGTCGATCTCGTAGAAAGGTAAACAACGATTTCGTGTGCTTTGCCTGGACCAAAGAAAGTAAAACCTCTCGACAAATCACAAAAATTCAATTTTGTTGCCCATCATTAAGTTACCTTCTTTCGTGTATTTTCATAAAGACCAATTGAACTTATCATTTAATCGTGCATGCGCTGTTCTGGGAGACAGCTGACTAATTTAGAGGGTGAAAGACCATAGTTTGAGCAATTGTATCTTACAAAATATTGCATTTTCAACCAAAATACTACATTTTTCACCAATTTTTCAATTTCATACGAAAGTTCAAGTTCTTCAAGATACAAGAGCTTTGTCAAAGATATGGGCAGCCAATTTAACTGGCGGCCTGGGATGAAAATTTAATAGGAGTGATGCTTCCCTGTGATTTCAGAGCATGCATCAAAACCAATTACCTTTTAGAGATGAACTATTGAACTACCACAAATTTAAAGCCATTTCAAGACTTTTTGAATTAATCTACCTCATGATTCTTTAAACATTTTCACTGTTTTAGTCACCCACCCAGTACACTAAAATATGTGAGCAGAAAATTGTCTCAAGAATTGTAAAGTTCAATTTGTTTCTCGTGCTTTCAGCAAGAATTTTACTCAATCATAACTCGTTTTGATTCCAGGAGATATTTTCTTCAAATTGAATTCTGTTTCGTATTCGATATCGGGTGATTATACACAAGAGTCTGGAGAAAGTTGTGGGTATACATAGTTATTGCTCCCCGTGGTCTTGTTTTTTTTTTATATATATTCATCATTTAATAACTTACAATACATATTACTTTCAACGTTACTTACAAAATCCCATACCCTTTTTTTTTTTTTTTTTTTTTTTTTATGCAACATAAAACAGGAAATACGAACATACCACTGCACGTAACTACTAGAGAGAAAAATAATTGCTAAAACTACACGTAACTACGAAAAAGAGAAAAAAAGAGTTTACCTTAAATCGTTTACCGTGGTCTTGTACTAGTAGTAGAGTAGAGTAGCTTATAAGTATAGTAATTAAGTAAATATGTATTGTAAATTTCTGGCAGAATGTATAAAAAAAGAGTCTGGATCGAGCAATATTTTCATACATTTGAATACGTAACGCTCGATTTAGTGGTGTTCGAGCTTTTATCACCAATTCCCGCATTCGAAAATTCTGCAAACAATATCAAAATGTCGTTCGATTCACATTCTTTTATAAAATAGCTAAAAGGTCTATTATAAGTGCAAAACTCTTTAACTATTTTTAAAACTAGCCTTAGACAACGGACTCATCGTAATAAACCAACACACCTAATACTATTATCTGTGAAAAGAAACTGTTAATTCCTGTAAAAGAATAAAACCACATCAACCTTAACCTACGAGAAAACTGTTAAATCCTGAGAAACAATGAATCAAGATGGAACCCTGCAAGGCGAAATGGTAAGTTAATAGCTTCAATAACACGGGGTCCAGACGTCTCGGTAAAGACTGCAGTTTTCGTTTCTTTGATTCCCTGTCATACGGATATTACATCATCGTTGCGGTTGGCCTACTATTGTTACAGTAGAATATAGTACAGTTTCGATTTATTTTCTCTTTTCTTGCAGTTACGATGCGCAGGATTTGAAAAACCGCCAATTCAAACCGTAGCCAATGAGATAAGAGCTCTCACATAACAAAAGTTTTTCTACTGAAACAGCAGCAGGCCGACTGCAGCAATGATGTAATCTACTTCAAATTACACAGCTATTGTTTTCATAATCTGGATCACAGGGAAGCAAAGATACTAAAACGACAGTCTTTACTGACACTCCTGGAGCCCCTGTTCAAAAAGAGCCAAGTTGAGTAATGCAAAAACGCGTTTCGTCGCACATTTATCAGTCTGTTTGGTTAAATATTTTTATTTGTTTTCACCTGACATATAATGCGAGAGAGATTTGAGAAATTTGTTATTTGGCAAAACTTGATTGAAATTTCAACCAAAAAGGAAGTAAAGATGCATTTGTTGTTGCTTACAGTTCATCTTGAAAAGTAAGCCCATTGCTTTCGTCTATGTTGACCTGTTTGACCTACTTGGAGTAGCACCGCCCTTTATAGCCACCTACCAATCACCGATCGCCCATTACAGCCGCATGTTTTCTAAGTCAGACACCATCCATTAAATAATAAAAAGCGCGGGAAAATACTTTGTCTACGCCATTTGCCTCAAATTGGAGAAGTTTAGCTGTTATTGTGTTATTACTTAATGAGATTTAGCTGTCCAGATCAAACCTCCACATTGCATAATATAACGGATATTTTTTTGAAGCGCTCCGATAGCCCAGCCGTTGCCTATTACCACCATTTAGTTATTGACACCGCCTAAACTGCAACCATCTTCATTCGCATTAACAAAGCGTTATTCCAAAAAGGGCAAAATCTCTAAAGTAATATTTGGCACTGAAAGTTATTGAAAAAATTTGAGCAAAACGAAATTACAATTTAAAAAGATGTTTATTTCCATACATGAAAGTCGGAAATACCAATTCCTATGTTTCGTAGCAAGATAGATTTTGTAACATAATATCATCAGTTGCTTTTGATTGACACCGCAATTCAAAGCGACTAGAAATTGCAGACAATGGATATTCTCTCAGCCATTGATTCAAAACAAAGCAAGCCGCAAAGTTACTCTGAAAGCCATGTAGCTAGCTCGCTTGTTATACAATCAAGAAATGGTCTTTAAGACCAAGCATGAGCCTACATCAAAAGAAAAAAGATGTATCTAAGGATTTTCCTGGCAGTTTTGATTATTTTGTTCAGAAGATAAGCAGTGTTTCAATTGAACCCAAAAAAATACGAGAATTGGATCGCCTTTTAATTGGTTTCTGAACCAAACCAAACCTAAACATTACAATGTTGAAGGCAGATGTTTAGATACGTCCTTCTTCTTTGGATATATGCTCATGTTTGCTCTTGAAAACCACTTTATACAGAGCAACTTTTGAGGCTTTGTTTGTTTTGAATTTCGGTCGAGAGAACTTTCTTTGTATGTGATAGCTTCTCGCTTTGATTTGCAGTGTCAATCGAAAGCAACGGATGCTATTGCGAATGCTGATTCTTTCTTTCATGCTATAATTTATAGCATCACTTGAATTTTTTTATCAGATAGTTTTGTAAATAAGATGATTTAATCGTGTATACTTGCATTAATGCATGTGTATGTATACTTTCCTCTTAGATATAGTTATTGTATGTATTTGCACAGCCTGTTGTAAATCAGTCCTTTGAATGACGTGGCCACCGTGCCTAAAGAATTTAAAATCAAATCAAATCATGTTTGAAAATCTGTCCTTGTTATATTTGGTGGTAATTCTCGAATGGTATTGGGCCACAGAAACGAAAGAAGGTGATTGGGGTACTTTTTATGAAAAATCATGCCTGTCGAGATATACCAGAGCCACACTTAAAAGCACCGTGGTGTGTTTGTAAGGCAATAGAGACAGTAATCANTTCTCGAATGGTATTGGGCCACAGAAACGAAAGAAGGTGATTGGGGTACTTTTTATGAAAAATCATGCCTGTCGAGATATACCAGAGCCACACTTAAAAGCACCGTGGTGTGTTTGTAAGGCAATAGAGACAGTAATCATTTGATTTCCTGGCCTGATTGTTCAGCCTTGCTGGCACCAACACCGGTAAAGGGCCATGCTACTGTATTCGAAACAAGTACAGTAAAGCAAGCAAAGCAAAGTTAGTTGAATCTTATTGTTTAAAAGTATAACGTCTCTTATAAATCATTAATGTTGTTTTGAACAAGTACAATTAAATGATCTATGTTCGTAATCACAACGGGAGAAATTCTCACATTACTTTCAGGTCTAGTTTAACCATCGTTTTTTGCCGTGTTGAAGTGCACTGTATTAAAAGAGGCAGAGTAAAATCTGATTTAAACATTATCTTCTGCCGTGTCGGATTGAAAAAAAATGGTTAGATAGCAATTTTTTTCAAAGATAATCTCTTTCATGCGCAAGCACAATGGCTGATCACATGTACATCCCATCTGTAAATATTGTATCATATGTATCTATATGGACATAATCACATAACAACAGTGTCCAATGAAATGACTGAGTACAGGACGATACATGAATCATAAAAACAGACACAAACACAACACTTCAACACTATTTCTCAAGCAAGAGAATTATGAAATTAAACAAATACCAATTCACACAAAACAACAATGCCTTGTGAATGACTTTCCAAATATTGAAGAATTGTATCACCGATGTCCCACAAATCATCAAATGATTAAATGGCCGACCTTTAACTGCTTTTTTTGCCAATAGACTAACAACACGGATTAACATTGCAAACCAGATTTCGTCTTATTTGCATACATTATACTGTAGCACCAGGTAATCAAGCAGCTACTAGTGGAGATAATTTATAAAGAGAAATACAAATGCAATAAAGCCATGATAGGCCTTGATATGGTCAGAAAGTTGCACTTAAAGTTGTAAAAACATGCATTAATTGTAGATTAATTGTTCTTTGTAAAATGCGCCAAATATCATCAAACGTACCTTTTTTAGTAGAATGGCTTTCCTTGCCTTGCCTTTTGCCCATCTCGTTCATCTTGTTCATTTTTGCGCCAAGAAAAGCCAAGGGCCATTTTGCTCCCAAAAATCTCGTACTCCTTTGGCAAAAATCTTCTTGCTTTCAAGAAAAGTCCATCAAGAGTCCGTAAAAATCCCCTTGTCCTGAAAAAATCTCGTATGCTTTTTTGATTAAGTGACATGCCTCTCGAGAAGACAATGGCCAATGTGAACTTTGCGCCCAAGAACATTGCATCTCGCCTCGATTTGAGAATAATTTTTGTTTTTTTTTGTTTTTTGTTTTTTGTTTTTTTTTATATCATTCATTTAAAATAGCTTACAATGAGTTCTACAATCTACAATACTTATCTAATTACTATACAACACTACGGGAACGATACCAGGGGGAGCGAAAAACAATGACTACCCCATGACCAAAAACATAAAGACATATAACGTTAACCTACATGTAACTAACTGTACACTACGAACGATTAGAAAACTAATGGATAAAGGATAATATACTAGATTCTGTCTGATATTAGATGTCGTGTCAAGGTTGGGAAGAACTTAAAAAATTTCACGAGTGCGGCTCGTTTGAAATTGAGATGCATAAGATGCGTGATGACATCTAATATCAAACAGAATTTACAAGGAAAACAAAGAACATTCACGTAAAGGGACTTGGTGGTTGCTAAGAACATAGCTGAAGTTTCAAAGGATCTCAAACAAACCGACCAGTTTCGTGGATGAAACATAAAGTCAATTCGAGTATATTTTTGTTCAAGTCATCAGAAAGGTCTTGATCACCATATAGTAAAAGCTGCGTCAAAGCATCATTTAAAAGGCTAGCGATTCGTACAAATGGTTGCAATAATTCTACAATTCCAGCGAGAAGATCTCTTCGTTGAACATCAAAAGAAGGGCAGAGCAACAAAAAATGCTCCGTATCCTCGATGCCATCGTTTGTTGGACACATTGGATTTATGGTATCCCTGAAATTATGCTTGAACTTGTGAAAATTTAACTTACTGAGACCAACCCTAAGTTGAGTAAGATAGGATAATCCTATTGGATCGTGTATTCCAAAAACAGATTTTTGTTTACATGGTGTTTGCAAACCGGGTTGACATTTCAAACCAATTTGAACTGGCGAGTTGACTTTCATCCCGGTTAGAGTTAAAAATCACATTTTCCGTGTAAATACCATAAGGGTTTTGACCAAACACCAAGTTAAACTAAGATTGTAATCTATTGTAACTAAAAGAAATCACATCAAATAAATTCGTCATTTTGGTGTCAATTGGTGCCCAAAAAGAGCTCTACGAGCTGGATTATAATTAATCTATCAATCTATCATATCTATCAAATATTCTCTGATTTATTCAAATTCAAATGTCGGACACTTTTTTGGGACACCCCGTATATCGTGGTTTCAGCTGAGAAAAATTGCTTACCCCTTGAAACATGCTGAATTGCTTAGACTAAAAGATTTTTACAAACTGATATGATCAATGTTGGAAAAATACTCAGATTCCATGTTCATAAACCTAGTTCTTTTCAGGCAATGAATTTCAAGCAATTCTGTTTTGCACCCTTTCCTTGTTCATTGAAATTTTTTTATTTTTGAGGCTTATGACTTTCATCATTCTTGATAATTGCATTACCTGATAAGAGCATGGAACAAAATCAATTTGTTTCTAGTTCTTATCATAGGCGTGGGAGACAGGGGGCTGGGGGGGGGGGGCTACAGCCCCTCAAACGTCGGAAAAATTTACAAAAATCAGCCAGAATCGGGCAGAAATCTGCCTTAAGTTGGGCAAACTTTTCTTAAACAATGGATTTTTTATCGGGCAGCCCCCAAAAAATTGATCTCCCCTAAACAAAATCAGTTTGTGGGTTCTTATTTTCCTATGTTCTTGTTTGTGGGGCATTACTGCATCAGTTTATAGGAATCTGGAAAAATATTTGAGAGCTACAGGCTTTCAAATGTCTAAACATGTCTAACTCACCCGGTATAATCCTATCTGTTTCTTTTAGAGATGCAAAGGATGAATACTTTCGAAGAATGAGGAATAAAGACGTGACACATGAAAACAAAACATGGATGTAGCATATAACACATCACCGACAACAATCATACAAAACGGCACTTTGAATATGCAGTTATTTGATATTTGCCGTGAATTGCAGCATTTTCTATCAACTTGGGTCCATGTGATCCTGATCATCATTGCCATCTTAATTTTCATTTCGAACCTGACCGTATTACTAATCTTGATATTATACAAACGAGCTCGTCCTCAAGGATCGGTTTACATCGCAAATTTGATTTTGTCTGACTTGCTATTTTCGCTGTTTGCAATTCCTTTTCAATTGCATCAAAACAGCCTCGTCAATCAGGTCTACAACGCATACGATACTGAGCTTTGCAGTGCCTCCATATTTTGCTACATTTTCGCCATCATTGGATCTGCTATAAATGTTGTCATGGTAACACTCGACCGTTACATTGCTGTGACCAGGCCTTTCCAATACAAAGAGATTTTGACTACGACCCGAATAGTTGTCGTTATTTCATTCATCTGGACGTTCAAATTAATTGGCTCAATAATAGGGGCGTTGACGGCCCAAATCTCGAGCGTTGTTGCAAATAGAAGCTGCTTCCTGCATCACGTTCTGCATCGAAATTTCGTTGTCTTCTTGTGCGTGTTGTTTATTGCAGCGTTTGTCCTTCTCGTCGTTGCATATGCTGTAATAGTGAAGGAGGTTCGTAATAACTTGCGTAGGACACGGCCCACGATACAAGGGCGCTTTGATCGACCCGCTACACCAAACTTAGTAGAGAAACCAGAAATAGAGCTGGTGGCAAAAGTATTGAGGACAAATCAGATGAGACAGGTATCGCCTAAATTAGAGAAAGCAAATGCATCGATGAAAAAGAGAAGAGCATCGAAGGCCCGTGAGCTTGTGAAAGCAATAAGTCAGAAAGTGGATGATGTTGATGCGAAGGAGGATGGTAAGCTTTCGAGCCTCTTCGGATCAGCAGAGTTGTCTTTGAATTCTGGCATCGCTGTTATCAACACAAAACAAAGGCAACAACAACAACAACAACAACAACAACAGCCACACAATTTTGGTGTCAATGACCAGTCTCCAAACAAAGTGTTCCTGGCAACAGCGTGTACAGATTTAACAGCTTTAAATTCCGCCATCTTTGAACGGGCATTTAGAGGCAATGGTAAAAGAAGCAAATTTTCAGGAAAAGCAAGCTTGCGCAAAAGTTTTTCATTTAATGAAGGAATCGTTGAAAAAGCCGGGACACATGACTTCCTTACAGAAAATTCTGTCGCTTTCATTGGCGACCAACCACTAACAAGAATAAGACATTGCTCATTTGATTGCTTAGATGTAAACAGGTTTTCTGAAGACAGCATCTTGGAGAATGCTCAAATGGAAGATTGTTTATCTCGACAAAGAAATATCACTTTCATGGCAAATTGGGATCAAGTTTTTCAGCGAAGAAGCAAAACAAAATCATTGGGCAGAAGCATCAACAACAACAAATCCGCTAGTGAGCAAAACTTGAACAGGTCAACGGAAATAGGATTTGTCAACAGGTTGCAACGAACACTTCATACACCGAAAATACGTCGTAAAACAGGCTCACAAAAGAGATCTAAAAGGAAAAGCAATGAAAAGCTCGAAACATACATGCAAAGAGTGCAAGAAACAAACTTCGCTCCTGTAAATCAAAATAATGCGACCCACCAGCAATTTGAAGGCATGCCTACTGAACATGGGCAACTTCCAAACAAGATGAATGACCAAAATGAGACAAATACCAGCGCAGAGGAAGACCTTCAAGCCACGAAATTACCAAATCAAAATAATTCGAATGCACACAAACGAAAATTATCACTGCGAGCTTTGAGTTTATTGGTCAGGGCGACGAATATGAAACGGACGCAAAGTCACGTGCGCCCAAAATCTCCAGAACTTGAGAATGAAAGCACATCATCAAAGCATTATTATATCGAGGCCCAAGAAGCCATGTTTTCCTGCTCCAGACGAAACTCTTGGGCGAACATATATTTCACAAAATTAAAGTGCCCACTGGGAAATGTGATTTTTGAAAATGAGCTTCTTGAAAGTAGAAACAAGGTAGAGCATGAGTGTGGTACGGATTTACCCTCAAGATTTGATTCTCCTCCGATTGGTTCATTTGCGAGACAACAAAGCTCACAATGGCGTGATTCAAGGAATTCAGGGCCTGCTTCCCAGCAACCAAGTGAAGAACGAAGCTTCCCGAAGCCAGTCGGTGGAGTTTCAAGGCTATATGACACCGCTCTTATGATAACACCGAGCGTTCTCGAGCCTCTTGATCAAGAACTACGAATTTCACCAACTTTACGAACTCATACAATCATTCAAGACTCAGAAAATGTAAATATTAATGAATATGAGCTTAAAAATCGACAAACACTTAACTACAGGACTTCCCTCAGCCCTAAACTTTATAAAAAATCAGATGGTAATTTAAGAGGAGACTCAGGGAAGGTAGAGGAAACGCAAGTAAACAAAATCAAGGTAAATCGCCAGATTTCTTCCACTAGATCCAACAATGAATCTGACAGGAAAGCAACCATTTTGAATAATAAGAAAGAGGCTGTCAAATTCATGCCTCCTATAGATAAGCCAGGAGCAAACCTTTATCCGTATTGGAACAGGGAAGCTGAAAGAAAAGCATCGAGTCAAGAAGTGAAAATTACGATGGTGCTATCGAAAAGAAAGAGGCCCGACCAAAAGGCTATTCATGCAGCCTTAACCGTGCTGAGTTTGTTTATTTTGTGCTGGCTACCATCAGTTGTTGCCTGGCTTTCACATTTGTCAAAAAATGATACATCAGTTGAACTGGAATATTTCACACAGATCGCGTACATCTGCACGACTTTAAGTGCTGCTTTGAACCCAATCATATATGTCACAAGAACTCAAGGATTTAAACTGGCAATCTACAATATCAAGAACAAACTTTTAGGATAAATTCTGCAAGTGGGGGTCGTAGGGGCTGATAATTCGCGGGTTTTAGTCTTTTTTTTAGAACGGTTTCACGGTTTTTGGGCGTACGGATCATTTCTCTACATACATACATACACACATACATACATCTATACATACGTACATACATACAAAGAGCTGTTTAAAGCCTTCTGGACAGTCATCATTACATACTTTGTGCATTATTGTCCGCATTCGTCTTTTGTAGATGTAATATAGTCTATCCCAATTCGCATGTGACAACGCTTCCTCATCTGAAATGTTCTTTAGTAATGTGTGAATGAGTTTAGCAGCCCTAGCGTGAATTCTTTCAAGTTGCGATATAAGTGTTTGAGAGCATGTTACCCAAACTGCTATTCCATAAGTTACTGCAGCAATTACGGTTTTAAAATATATCTCTTCTTGGGTGGCGACTGGGAGGTATGCCATTCTCCTAAATTGGCTCATTTTTGCTCTATAAGATTTTGCAACTTTCTTTATTTGTTGATCCCATTTTAGATGATTGTCTATGGTAACTCCCAAAGATGTTACACTGTTGTTGTACTTTATGACATTATCACTAATCCTTACTGAGCGCAAAGGACCAACGAAATCTTGCCTTGTTATCATCATTACTTCATTATCTCATGACTGTTTGCAGATTTCTGCATTAAATATGATTGATGATGCAAAATTGTTACAAGATTTAAGATATTGCTACGAAAAAATATTCAATTCGATATCATTTTGGAGAGAAGTACATAAATTGTCACCTGTACCAGTGAATATAAAGCTTTGGATTTTGTCTTCGGTCTTTGGATATTGGTGGAGGGAAGCTTAAACCATATGCGAGCAAAGCGAGGCAAAATGGGGGTTCGATGGCTTGTCCCTGGTAAAATATTTTCCAACCATACCCTTTAGATCGTTGGATAACATCCCTGTTTTTTTTTGTTATATGTTAGTTTTTTTCATCGATTTGGATTAGTTTGCATGTAATATGAAATTGTATATAGTAAGCTAGATGTATATAATCGATGTAAAATAAGTGGACAAACAAACAACTGTTGTGAATAATTCGCCATTTAAAGGAGCAGCAGGTCACTACCAACCAAGGGTTTTCCTGGGAAATTTGGAAAAAAGGGACTTCAAAATCTCTTGGAAATAGGTTGGTTTTTAGTTGTATACCGTATAAATGTCATGAGCATCGAAATATTCAAAACTCTGAATCATATGAATGCACCATTTATCAAGAGCATTTTTGATTAACACTCTTCAAATCATTCGCTAAGAAATCCAAATAACTTAGCCCATGTCAGGCAAAATCAAACAACATTTGGGTCAAAAAGTCTTAAGTCTATCGGGCCACAGATCTGGAATGGCTTATCAAACAAAATAAAATCAGCAGAAAATTTGAAAAGTTTTAAGGTTTTAATAAAACAATGGAATGGTCCAAGCTGCAAATGACGTGCCTGTAAGTGCCAACCAATTTAGTTACATAGTTAAAAAAATATTTGTTTTTTTTATGTTAGTTATGTAAATTCGATTTAGATTAGTTAACTTGCATATATTATTGAATAATGTATATATTTTTAGCTGCTTTGTAAATAATTGAATTAAAATAAAGTTACACGCACACACAATGTGATAGCATGATAACTGCGATGACTTCCTTACAGCTCCATTCCGTAAGCTTGACTTTTAGAGCCTTTTAAAGTAAAACCGGAATAACCTCTAGCAAATTATTGGATGGTGCGCTAGAGCCCCGCAGCTCCCCCAGTTCCAACGGGCCTGCAGTATGATCCGTGCAAGCTACAGAAAAGTTATTGAAAAAAACTTTCTTGATTACTGATAGAGTCCATATATCTCCCTTAAGAAGGTACTTTGCCACTTTGCTGCATTTTCTTATCGTTTCCTAACGTTTTATCGTAACTTAACATCTACGAATTCATCGGAATCCCTGCGAAGTCGTACGATTACAAAGTGTTAGGACCGTCTATGGATTCATACGTTCGGTTACTAACGGTCACAAGAACCCTCACAAAATTTTCATGAAATATTATGAACCAGGAAGTTAAGCGCTCGCTTCGCTCACGCTTCAATATCTGTCTAAGTTATTTGTAAAAATTCAGCTCTGAGCCTAAGAGACACCGAACCTGACTTGCGTGTTCCTTTCTTCACAACGTCAAATGGGCAGAAGTCTATTTCCTTTCGTGGGCCTAAGCTTTGGAACCAATTAAGCTCAGATGCCAAACACGCACCCTCCCTTCTAACCTTCAAAAAGAGGCTAAATAAGAAATTGTAGAGGGTTTTTGGTTTTTCTTTTAATTTTCTTTTGATTAAATTTGAACAATTCCTATTTATATTTATTGTTAGATTAACTGTAAGTTAGGTTTCTAATTTTATAGTATTTTTCTCGGCCCCCTGTAAAGCAGTCTCTTCACGCTGACGGGGCTACCGTGGTTAGAAAATAAATTCAACATTTCTAGATCCTGTGGAGAGCTTTCTTAACATTATCTGATGATTCACCTTGAATTGACAGTGAAAGGCACTACATGAGGAGGGCACCTCATACTAATGAGTGTAGTTGTGCATAGACTGCCAAAACTTCTGGTCATGCACCCATAACAATGCTACAGCACAAAGTTTATGCAGTCTCTTATTAATAACTGTATTGAAATATCTAATTTCAAAAGATGCTAGCCTGTTTGTTTAATGTAAATCTATAACTGAAAGGTAGCACAGGTCCATGTAAATAGCAAGAATATTTTTTTCTGTCTTGAGAGAATTCATGTGAATATTCTTAATTTCTTGTGAATATTTGTTAAAAAATTCTGGTATGTACATTCATTTCATCTGACTCAAGAGTTCCTTCAGAATGTGAAGGATTCTTAAAAATCTTTAAGAATTCTGAGAATTTTTGAGAATTTATGCCATAAATGTGCATAAGGCCCGTACCGTGAGCGAACACCTGACGTCATATTTGTCTATTGTTAGAATGACCCAAAAATAATTGTTTCATGATTGTAACAATAAAATAAATACAGTAAGTTCTTGACTGTGTATCAATATTTCAGCGTATCAGCGGAACTTAATATGTATGCAGATTTGGTTAACTCGAGCGATGGGAATTCAGCTTTAATCAATGGCTAATCACTCTCAAAATGTTCCTCAATAGTTAACTTGAACACAGATACCTCGTTTGTTGGTATTGGTGCTTTGAGCGCAGAAATATTAATCTTGAATGCTCAAATTTGCGTCCACTTGCAAACCAGAGCTTTGGCCTTTTGGCCTAAGCAAATTCTTGAAGCACAAAAAAATTAAGAACTGAAATTAATGACAAATTAAGAAACTTCCCAATGGGTGACTGGGGGGTGACTTCTAGAAAACAGAATAATACAAGATCTGATATTGCTAAAATTTTATCAAGGCTATCGTTGATTTATACGCTGTGCCATAAGAAATTGCTTAGGCCAAAAGGCTAAAGCTCTCTGGTTTGCAGGAAGAGGCAAATTTGAGCTTTTAAGATTAACAGGTCTGCTCTCAAAGCACCAATACCAACAAACAAGGTATCTTTGTTCAAGTTAACTATCAAGGAACCTTTTGAGAGTGTTTAGCCATTGATTAAAGCTAAATTCACAGCGCTAGAGTCAACCAAATCCGTATACATCTTTGGGACACCCGGTAAATATATAATTTCATTTACAACGATATCCCTTCAGTAACGAATAGCAAATATAAACTTGCAAGTCTCAAACTAAAAATATAAGCATGGACTCAGGGCCGTCGCGAAGAAAGTCGAGGAAAGGGGGTGTAAACCTTAAATTTTCAGACAAGCGGCGTGGTCATGGGGCGGGCGTTGTCGCTAAAAATTCAACCTTATCGTTGATAAACCCTCTATGATTCGGTTAATCTTTTGTTAATCTTCTTGTAAGACTTAAAGGGTACTAAAAATGGGTAGGGAGCTTAGGTAGGGCAGTGCGAACGAAGCGAGTAAAAAATTTGCGCATCTGCAACGGTAAGACCAGGGTTAGACTACCCTACATGTATGTAATCGTAATGTAATTGTAACAAACCATCTTAATTTACAGTCTGAAATTCTCGTATTATCAGCGCTCTATAGCTGAATCGGGGCTTCCCACATTTGGATGGACATTTGTCGGCAAATGCTGGCTTGAGGATCGAGCTTGATTTGCCGACAGCCACAATTTCAGGGGGGTGTCACACACACTACACCCCCCTATGGCGACGGTCTTCCAGGGAGTCGCTATTCAGGGGGCTTGAATTAAATATCAAAGCTCATGAAATGTGTTTTAAGCAGGCGTAGCGATGACAGTTCTCTGATATTAACTGGAACATCATTCCAAGCTTTAATGCCAGAGTAATGAAATTCTTTCTTTGTGAATTCAAGGTCTTCAAGGATTAGCCTGTTCAAGTTCTGATTTTGCTCAATGATATCAGTGTCCCTAAATTTTGAACTTGATGGAGTATCAGTTTTATCAAAAGTTGCTATTGAATTATTTTCAAACATTTTTGATCAGAGAGTGTACAATTGTGCTGTTGCGGTCTGTCTGCGGGAAAAAGTGTTTCCAGCTATTCCCCGGTTTAATATTTATATAAAGAATTAGGACGAGAATCGCTCAATAATAGGAGATGGTACTGAAGACTGGTTCTTTTCTTTAAAATCGTCAAGGGCCTCGCCCCTGCTTACCTTTCCTCGTTACTTCATGAACGGTAAATCATCTCCATGGGAGTGTGTTTCAGTCTGAGTTCCTTAGGGATCTGTCATAGGGCCACTTTTCTTCCTCGTTTACATAAATTACCTTGCTGAAGGAGCAACATGTCAAGTTAAATTTTTTGCCGACGACACATCTATGTTTCAAGTAGCTCTCAATCGCGATCTGGCTATTATACGAAATTGGGCCTTTCAATGGAAAAAGGGTTTCAACCCTGATCCAACAAAGCAAGCAAAGGAAGTTATGTTCTCGAAAAAACGTCAAAAGCAACGGCATCCTCCTCTGATTTTCAATGACCATCAAATAGTTTCTGATAACAGCCACAAGCATCTTGGTCTGATTTTAGATGAAAGACTTACCTTTGCTGAGCACGTACAAGAAGCAATTATAAAAGCTAAAAGGGGAATCGCAATTATCATGATCAAAGCATATCCCATTCTCATAAATTAGAATCAACTCAATATAAGGCAGCATTAGCAGTTAGTGGCGCTTGGAAGGGTACAAGCAAGGACAGGCTACTTGAGGAGCTCGGCTGGGAGACGCTAAGCCCGGGGGGTCTACTTAATACATTGAGCACCCGGGGATGTGCCTGCCAATAGGGCCCCATGTTCGAAAGAAAATTCCAGGACAGGGTTATACCTTTTGTGTAGTTATTCCGGCACAGGTATGTTCATTAAAGCCTTTTTCCCAGGACAGGTCAGATTTGACATGCAAAATTAAGGTAACTCACAAAAGACACTTGTATTATCCAGGACAGGTACTATAATAATAATAATAATAATTTTAATTTTAATAATAATTAATAGCTCTTTACATCGATTTGTCTAAAGCCTTTGATACCATAAGTCATTCTGTGCTTTTGAATAAACTCCCAAGTTATGGTATAACTGACGGAGAACTAGGCTGGTTTACGGATTACCTCTTTCTACGAAAGCAGTCTGTCGAAATAAATGGGGCGATTTCAAATGCCTACCCAGTTTATACAGGAGTTCCCCAAGGCTCAATATTGGGTCCCTTACTGTTCCTTCTTCATATGAACGATATAGGTGGATGCCTAAAGCATTCCTCGATCATCACCTACGCAGATGACACTGTTCTCTTCACATCATCTAAGTGTGTACATGATATAGAAAGAGGATTGAACGAAGACATTAACAGTGTTCACAGATGGCTAAATGAAAATGAACTGATTTTAAATCTAAAGAAAGGCAAAACGGAAGCAATGTTGTTTGGGACTGGAAA